>WNGS01141365.1:0-10040 GCA_020271785.1 Procambarus virginalis
ATAAAAGGTTGATGCATAAGCTGGAGAAAACAGGCAGGGGTAACAGGTAGGGCGCTCCAGTGGATAAGGGAGTACTAAGCATAGGAAGCAGAGAGTTACAGTGAGGGTGAGACCTCAGACTGGCGTGAAGTTACCAGTGGAGTCCCCACGGCTCTGTACTTGACCTATCCTGTTTCTGATATACGTAAATGATCTCCCAGAGGGTATAGACTCATTCCTCTCATGTTTGCTGACGACGCCAAAATTATGAGAAGGATTAAGACAGAGGAGGAACAGCTTGAGACTTCAAGAAGACCTGGACAAGCTGCAGGAATGGTCGAACAATTGTGTTAGAGTTTAAACCCAAGCAAATGTAATGTAATGAAGATAGGGGTAGGAAGCAGGAGACCAGATACAAGGTATCATTTGGGAGATGAAATACTTCAAGAGTCAGAGAGAGAGAAAGACCTGGGATTGATATCCGCCAGACCTGTCCCCCTGAAGCTCATATCAAGAGGATAACTCAGCAGCATATGCCAGTTGGCTAACATAAGAACGCCTTTAGAACCTTGTGTAGGAATCTTTCAGAACATTATTACCACATATGTCAGACCAATCCTATAGTATGCGGCTCCAGCATGGAGTCCCTATCAGTCAAGCATAAACTCAACTGGAACAGTTCAAAGTAAATAAATAAATAATAAATAAATAAATATGTTTATTCAGGAAAGGTACATACATAAAGTGATTTTACATAAGTGGATTTATAGATAGAGCTAGTACATACAATGCCTAAAGCCACTATTACGCAATGCGTTTCGGGCAAGAAAAACATTAATATCTAAAACTTAATACTAATTGAGCAAAAAGAATAAAATGTATTGAGAACAGATACAAATAAAGATAAAAAAGGGGGGAACATGACTGAAAAAGCAGCACAAATACAATAGGTAGACAAACAGCGTTGAATAAAAAAAAAAAAATAACACATGGGTTGACAATAGAGTGGTAAGGTAGGTTACAGGGAATTAATCAGGTAGTGTTTAGTTTTAATCTTAAACTGGTTGAGAGAGGTACAGTCTTTAACATGGTTGGGAAGGTCATTCCACATTCTGGGTCCCTTGATTTGTAGAGCATTTCTAGTTTGATTAAGTCGTACTCTTGGAATATCAAAACTGTATTTATTTCTGGTGTGGTGCTCATGGGTTCTGTTACAGCTTTCAATGAAGCTTTTGAGGTCAGGATTGGCATTACAGTTCAGCGTTTTATATATGTATAATACACATGAGAGAATGTGCAGTGACTTAATATCTAACATATTCAGAGATTTGAGTAGGGGTACCGAGTGATGTCTGGGGCCAGAGTTGGATATTGTCCTAATAGCAGCTTTGTGTTGAGTAATTAGAGGACGTAAATGATTTTGGGTAGTAGAACCCCAAGCACAAATACCATAGTTGAGATATGGATAGATGAGGGAGTAATAGAGAGTCACCAGGGCAGGGCGGGGTACATAATATCTGATCTTAGAAAGAATGCCAACAGTTTTTGAAACTTTTTTTGATATATTTAGAATGTGTCCCTGGAAATTAAGCTTGTGATCAATGAGAACGCCAAGGAATTTGCCATCTAATTTGTTACAAATTTGGGTATTGTTAATCTTGAGATTTATTTGATTAGAGGATTTATTGCCAAACAGAATATAGAAAGTTTTGTCAATGTTAAGGGTGAGTTTGTTGGCAGTTAGCCAAAGATGGACTTTATTAAGCTCGGTATTTACTGTGGCATTTAGAGCAAGGGGGTCAGGACTGGAGTAAATGAAGGTTGTGTCGTCAGCAAATAGAATTGGTCTAAGGTGTTGGGAGGCATTTGGAAGGTCATTAATGTAGATGAGAAAGAGGAGAGGGCCAAGTATACTGCCCTGAGGAACACCAATGTTGATGGGTAGGGTAGGAGAAATTGAATTGTTCACAGAAACATACTGGAGTCTGTCAGTAAGGTAAGATTTGAGGTATTGCAGGGAGAGTCCTCTGACTCCATAATGATGTAATTTAAGAAGAAGGTTTTGGTGGTTGACAGTGTCAAAAGCCTTACGCAGGTCCACAAATAACCCAACAGGGAACTCATTTTTATCAAGAGCTGCATGAATTAAGTTAATCATACTAATAAGTGCATCGTTAGTGCTTTT
This sequence comes from Procambarus virginalis, assembly GCA_020271785.1. Taxonomy (NCBI): domain Eukaryota; kingdom Metazoa; phylum Arthropoda; class Malacostraca; order Decapoda; family Cambaridae; genus Procambarus; species Procambarus virginalis. The sequence continues at coordinate 2,165 of WNGS01141365.1, forward strand.
TTTAGGTCTGAAGCCATATTGGCAAGAGCTAAGTATATTGTGCTTGGCTAGATAAGAGTAGAGCTGCTTGTAGATTAGTTTTTCAAAAATTTTTGATAAGTTAGGCAGGATTGAAATAGGTCTGTAGTTGTTAACATCTGTGGGATCACCACATTTGTGGACAGGGGTTACTCTCGCTTTTTTTAGAATATCTGGAAAGGTTTGGAGTTCAAGTGACTTGTTGAAGAGCAATGCAATTGCAGGGGCTAAGGATCTGGAGGCTTTTTTGTAAATTAATGTCGGAATCTCCTCAAGGGCACTAGACTTGGTTTTGAGGGAAAGGATTATCTCATTGACGTCAGTGGAATTAGTAGGCTTTAGGTACAGAGACTGTGGATAGTTACCTGTAAGGTAGTCCTTAACATCAGTACTGGAAGATGGAATATCATTTGCAAGGGATGACCCAATGGAAGAGAAGAACCTATTGAACTCAATAGCAGAATCAGAGGCTGAAAGCTGACCATCGTTATTAGACAGGAGTGTTGGTTTGTTGTTTAAAGTCTTCTTTGATCCCAAGATTTGTGAAATTGTGCTCCAAGTTTTTTTAATGTTGCTCTTTATTTGGGTAAATTTATCTTCGTAGTATTTAGCTTTGGCTCGTCTAATTATCTTAGATAGCAGTAAAGAGTAATTTTTTGAGAATTCTTTGGAGACGGTTCCTAGCCTATACTTCTTCTCAAGGTCATGTTTTTTATTAATGGATTTAAGTATTCCCTTTGTAAGCCAGGGATTGTTAAGCCTTTTGGTAGTGACTTGTTTTGTAAGCATAGGACAGTGGGTGTTATAAAGGCTTAGAGTTTTTTGAAGAAAAGATTGTACTGCTAGGTTGATGTCCCCTATGTTACCTAACTCTGACTCCCAGTTGACATTATCAGCAGCAGTTATAAAATTGTCTATAGCAGATTCATTGTGCAGCCTAAAACTTATCTCCCTTGACTCTAGAGGTGGTTTGTTAATGTTAGTTAAGAGAAATGTGGGGTAATGGTCTGTAGTGCTATCGGTGATTATACCTGAAGTAAGCGGAGAGGTTATGTTGGTCCAGATGTGATCTAGAGTCGTGGCAGTACTATCAGTGATTCTAGTAGGTCTAGTGATTAAGGGTATGAGGAAGCAGGAATTCATACAGTTGAGGAAGCTAACAGTAGTAGGGTGCTCAGGCTCGCAGAGGTCAATATTAAAGTCCCCTGCGATAATTAGATGGTTTTTGTTCAGTCTGTTCTCGAGTATTAGATTACTAAGGTTTGAATTGAATTCAGACACATCAGTGTTAGGAATTCTATAGACTGCACCTACAGACAGGATAGACTCGGTACCCTTGACTCTGAAACTGGCGAAGATATACTCCCCACAGCAGTCTCTAGTTCTAATTACTTTTAAGCATGTTAGTTCATGATGGTAGTAAAGAGCAGTACCACCACCTCTCTGAATTTGACGACAGTTGTGAATTGCCAAGTAGTTAGGCATGTTAAAGAGTTGAGTAGTATCCTCTTTCAACCACGTTTCAGTAAGTATAATAAAAGTGAATTTGTTGTCAATAGTTTCAATCAAGGCACTAACATCATCGAAGTGTTTACCTAGGGATCTAACATTCAAGTTGATTACAGAGATATTGTGATTATGTGTTAATACATTGTTTACATCATGTGCTGTAAAATATCTGCAATTTTGGTCATTAAAGTGATGATTGTCATAGATAGTGGATAAGAGGTTTAGTTCTGGGTCTATACTTGTCTGCATAAAAAGGCTGGTTGCTGGGAAACAAGGCAAGAGTGCCAAAATACAAAATAGAAAATAAAGGAAAGTAGAATAAAAATTCTAAAGTAATATAAACTTAATGGTAATTTAAGTAATATAAACTCAATGGTAAATTAAGTAAAGAAAAAAAAACTTAATGAGAACTAGGAATGTAAATAATGAACTAGAATAATTAATAACAATAGATGACCAAAAAAGTAAAAAAGCAATTATGAAAACTATAAAATGAAAAGCTTGCTTACTATACTATTATAAGTACACTATAGTTTAATACTAAAGTTACACTAAGACAAAATGAGGTAGCTTAAATAGAGATACACTCAGGAACACTGGATAATGAAGTTAATACTAGAGGACACAGGCAAAGCCAGTGTACTACTGAACATGGGAGTAAAATGAAAGATGACAATTGTAAAGATGACAATTTTTTTTAACTAAAGTTAGTTAAAGTTACCTTTTGAAAGGAAAGGCAGAGCTAAAGTACACAATGGTAGTTAAATGAGATTATAATTTGAATTCTGGCTATACAGCAGTTATCCCACAGTCACTGAGGAAAGAATTAAGGTGAGCTTCAGTGGTTATTGAATAGGTTTTTCCAATGTCAGTCCTCCTAGCTATAATTTTACCATCTCGCACAAAACAGTGCTTAATTACAGTGGAATTTTTGCAGCAGCCACGCAGTTTAAAAAAGAGATTGTGCCTGAACCTGGTCAGACATTCATTCACATAAACAGAGGATTTACCAGCGACTGCAGCTGTGATAAGATCAGACTTGCGGGAGCAGCTATCAAGTTTTATTCGAATTCTTCGGTTGTTTGTACCAGATGATTTGGTACCCACTCTATAAGCTGATTTGATGTGATTTTTTTGAAGTGAATACCTTGACTTATCCTGCAATACCTTGATCACAATGGCAGCACAGTCTTCTCCGTCAGTTTCTTGGGGAAAATCATGTGAAGAGATAATTACAGACTCTAGTAGTTTATGTTGGTCTGTTTCGTCCTGGGTAACAGTGTGTTGGTGTTGTAGGTTGTTCAGATGGTTCTCAAACCGTTGCAATATTTCTTCCTGTTTTCTAGTGGTTTCATCTGGATTAAAGTTAGTAACTGTGTTCTTGAGAAGGTTTAAACTTTGGTAGATAGATCTTGATTGTTCTTGAGTAAGGCTCCAGCTTCATTCTGCAAAGATAATAATGAGCCTTGCAGGTTCATTATTAAGGCCGACTGCTCTTTGATTACTGACATTTGATCTTCATGTACTTGTGTTAATAACTTGAGCCAAGGGTTATCAGCAGGGCGCTTGAAGTCAGGACAAGGGGCAGTAGCTCGTTTAAGTTGGTCCATATGGCTACATAACAGTTGCATGGCCCGTGTCGGAGACGGCGCTGCGCCCAGCTGGGATTGTATGTTATTGTCGACGAGGGGAGAGTCGGTACCCCCCACGGCGGCCACCGAGGGGGAGATAGCTGAACTAATCATGTTGCTAGCCTGGCTAGTTGGGTTATTCCTGATTGGTGTGCTTCCTTTCTTAAGGGCCTTACCGGTCTTATTTTGCATGGTAGCAGGATAAAATGTAGGCAGGTACAATAGGGAAGACTCGTTGATGAGGCAGCAGTGAACGTCTGGTACAGCTTCCGAGCTCAAGGGAGCAACACTAGCGAGGTCGAAATGAGAGAATACGGGTTGGTCTTGTTGGTTTTTTCAATCACATTTGGGTCACTGTGTACTTAGCTGCCTACGGGTGATGCTACATCATTTGTTGGTAGCCGAGAGCTCACAGATCAGCTGATAAAAGAGGAGGGAGGGCAGGGCCGACAGGTGTTGTTGACGTTCTCAATTAACGATGATCAACAATCAAAGGTTTGCCACCAGACTAGTACCCGAGCTGAGAGGTATGAGCTACGAGGAGCGACTGCAGGAATTAAACCTCACTTCGTTGGAAGACAGAAGAGTTAGGGGGGACATGATCACCACATTCAAGATTCTCAGGGGAATCGACAGGGTTGATAAAGACAGGCTGTTTAACACAAGGGGCACACGCACTAGGGGACACAGGTGGAAACTGAGTGCCCAAATGAGCCACAGAGATATTAGAAAGAACTTTTTTAGTGTCAGAGTGGTTGACAAATGGAATGCATTAGGAAGCGATGTGGTGGAGGCTGACTCCATACACAGTTTCAAGTGTAGATATGATAGAGCCCATTAGGCTCAGGAAACTGTACACCTGTTGATTGACGGTTGAGAGGCGGGACCAAAGAGCCAGAGCTCAACCCCCGCAAGCACAACTAGGTGAGTACAACTAGGTGAGTACAGCAGATTGGCAGCACATATAAGACAGCAATGATCACTATGGTAAAGATTTTCAGATTGGGTACATAAAGATTGGGAGACTGGGTAGCAATAGATACAGATAAACAAGATTAATAAACACCATACAGCAGATTGGCAGCACATATAAGAAGACAGCAATGATCACAATGGTGAAGATGTTCAAATTGGGAAACATAAAGGTTGGGAGATTGGGTAGCAATAGATACAGTGCAATTTTAAGGCAAAAGGTGAAAAAACTATGAAGATGAAATTAGGTACTTTTTAGTTTTGTTTTTGAATGATGTAAAAGTTGGACAGCTTTTCAATTCAATAGGGAGTGAGTTCCATAAACTGGGTCCCTTTATTCGCTTAGAGTGTTTACACAGATTAAGTTTAACTCTGGGGAAATCAAAGAGATATTTATTTCTGGTGTGGTGATAATGGGTCCTATTACATCTGTCCAGGAAGAGTTTCAGAGCAGGATTTGCATTTAAGAACAGGGTTTTGTAAATGTAGTTGACACAAGAGAATTTATGGAGTGAGATTATATTTAGCATGTTTAGGGAGTTAAACAAGGGGGCTGAGTGTTGTCTGAAAGCAGAATTTGATATTATTCTGATAGCAGATTTTTGCTGGGTGATGATGGACTTGAGATGGTTTGCAGTGGTTGAACCCCATGCACAGATACCATAGTTGAGATAGGGATAGATTAGTGCATAATATAGAGAGATGAGAGCAGAGTTAGGTACATAATATCTGATTTTGGAGAGTATACCAACTGTTTTAGAGACTTTCTTAGTTATGTGTTGTATGTGAGTACTGAAGTTGAGTCTCTTGTCTAAGAATAGGCCAAGAAATTTTCCATCATTTTTATTGCTAATGTTTACATTGTCTATCTGAAGCTCAATTGCATTTGTAGATTTGCTTCCAAATAAGATGTAGTAGGTCTTTCCTATGTTAAGTGTTAGTTTGTTGGTTGACATCCATAAGTGGACTTTTTTTAGTTCATTATTAACAACATTATTTAGAGTATGTGGGTTGGAGTTAGAGTAGATGAGGGTATTGAGAACCAGATTGAGAAGGAATTTGCTCCATTGTACCCCTGGCTTTGCCTGTGTCTCAAAATGCAAATTATTACTTACAGTGTACCTGAGAGTACTTGTAAGCAATCTACCTCATTTTTCTTTTTCTGTTCATTTTGTGTTTGTTTTGTATAGTCTTATTTATATATTTTTCCCCCTTTTATATCAAAATTCTATTCTGTAACTGCCATTCTTGCCTTGTTTTCCTACAACAAGCCTTTTTATGCAGCCAAGTATAGAACCAGAACTAAACCTCTTATCCACTATCTATGACAATCATCACTTTACTGATCAAAATTGCAAATATTTTACAGCACATGATGTAAACAATGTATTAACACATAATCACAATATCTCTGTAATCAACTTGAATGTTAGATCCCTAGGTAAACACTTCGATGACGTTAGTGCCTTGATTGAAACTACTGACAACAAATTCTCTTTTATTATATTTACTGAAACGTGGTTAAAAGAGGATACTACTTAACTCTTTAACATGCCTAACTACTCAGCAATTCACAATTGTCGTCAAATTCAGCGAGGTGGTGGTACTGCTCTTTACTACCACCAAGAACTAACATGCTTAAAAGTAATTCTCTCATGTGTATTATACATATATTCATACATTCTCCCATGTGTATTATACATATATAAAACGCTGAACTGTAATGCCAATCCTGACCTCAAAAGCTTCATTGAAGGTTGTAACAGAACCCATGAGCACCACACCAGAAACAAATACAGTTTTGATATTCCAAGAGTACGATTTAATCAAACTAGAAATGCTTTACAAATCAAGGGACCCAGAATGTGGAATGACTTTCCCAATCATGTTAAAGATTGTACCTCTCTTAACCAATATAAGACAAAAACGAAGCACTACCTAATTAATTCCCTGTAACCTACCTTACCCTTGTATTGTCAACCCATGTCTGTTTTTTTAAATACCGCTGTTTGTCGAACAAATTATATTTGAGCTGCTTTTTCAGCCATGTTCCCCTCTTTCTTATTTTTATTTTTAATTGTTCTCAACACATTTTATACTTTAAACTCAATTAGTATTAAGTATTAGTCTTTAATGTTTTTCCTGCCCGAAACGCTTTGCGTAATAGTGGCTTTAGGCATTGTATGTACTAGCTCTATCTATAAATCTATAAATTTTTGTAAAACCTCTTGTATGTATGTACTTTACCTGAATAAACATTTACTTATTTATTTACTTATAATAAGGAGAGAGGTGGTGATGGTGTTCCAAGAACCACATCAGACGGACATTTACCATACGCTCAAACAGTTTGCAAACACAAATCGTGAGAGCAATAGGGCGGAAGTCCTTAGGGGACGTACCGAGAGACCCTGGTTTCCGAATAGGGAGTACAACTGCATCGAACCAGTCCTCAGGGACGGACGACGACTCCCAGACCTGGTTATACAGACTCAGTAAAGACTGAGACGTGCACGGAGGGAGATGGCGAAGCATCTCCTAATGAACGTCTTCCGAGCCCGCCGCCGTAGATCCGCAGAAGGCCAAGGCAGACTGAAGTTCAGAATGAGAGAAAGGATCGTTATAGGGAAGGCGGAGATGAGTGCGGAAATCTAAAGGATAAGATTCAAGAACAGGCTTGCGAAGAAGGAATAATTGAGGAAGATGAGAACCAGAGCTAACAGAAGAAAAGTGGGAACCTAGTTCGGTCGCGACCTGCACTGGATCCGCCACAAGAGTACCACAGAGGTGGAGAACCGGCGAGACATCCGGAACGAACTTGCCCGCAATCTTGCAGATCTTCTTCCAGATCTGCGGCAGAGGAGTATCGGACGTAATGGTGGAAACATAAGATTTCCAACTCTCACGCTGAGCTGTACGGATGGTCCTATGGGCCACCCCACTTGCCTTCCGCAACAAAATAAAAGAATAAGCCGTCCGCCGGCGGCGGTGTTTCTTCAGGGCTGCACGCTTACAGGGGACAGCCCGAGCGCAGTCCGTATTCCACGAGGGAAAGCACTTCCGTGTACCCCTGGAGGAAGAACGAGGAATAGAGTGGAGGGCAGCTTGAAGACAGTGTCATAAAAAAGAAGGAGGGCGCGAGGAAGAGGCAGAAAGGAGAGGTCAGAAAGAGTAGCACGGAGGGTAAATAGGCACCAGTCAGCCTTGGCAAACTACCACCTAGGGAAGGAGAGGGGAGGGTGGAAAGAAAAAAAGGAAACGAGGATAGGGAAATGATCACTGTTATGGAGATCATCAAGAATCTGCCACGTGAAATCTAAGTAAAAGGATGACGAGCAGAGAGAAAGATCAATACAGGAAAGGGTGCGAGTTCGAGAGTCCACATGAGTGGGCTCACCAGAACTCAGAAGAGGTAGAGAAGAAGCGAGGACGAACGGTTCGAGAAGACGGCTCGGGTGTTTGTCAGAACATCACCCCATAGGGAAGTCGACAGTTGAATCATCACCCAAAGGAGCACCGGCTCTGGCATGGAGTCCAGGAGGTGCTTAAGATCTGGAAGGGAAAGCGGGACATTTGGGGGGAGATAAATGGAACAGACTGTATACATTTACCCACAAAACACGGGCAGCAGAACAATGGATAAGTGACGGAAGAAATAGGGGGACGAAGGGAATATCAGATCGAATTAAGAGAGCAGTAGAGTTGAACGTTGAACAACCTCTCCCAACCAGTTAAGATAAAAACTA
>WNGS01141373.1:0-18877 GCA_020271785.1 Procambarus virginalis
TGAGAAAGCTGCATGAACGCGCAAGCATATATCGCGTTCATGCAGCTTTCTCACATATGTTAGACTCAGTGCGGCCCGTGCATGCGCCAGAATTTTGATGAAAAACTGTACCCAAATGGATCCATGAGTGTCGTCGGGGGTTGATCAGTCAGGGAGCTTAGTTAATAAGCGCCATGACTGACCAATCCTTATAGACGATCATTGGTGCGGTGGTCACGGTACTGTGTACGTTTAGGGGTGATCCTGGACGGCATGGGTTCGAATCCTGGCCGGTCAAAGAGTTCTTAGTGATATATATATATATATATATATATATATATATTCCACATTCTGGGTCCCTTTGATTTGTAAAGCATTTCTAGTTTGACTAAGTCGTACTCTAGGAATATCAAAACTGTATTTTTTTCTGGTGTGGTGCTCATGGGTTCTGTTACAACCTTCAATGAAGTTTTTGAGGTCAGGATTGGCATTACAGTTTCAGCGTTTTATATATGTATAATACACATGAGAGAATGTGCAGTGACTTAATATCTAACATATTCAGAGATTTGAGTAGGGGTACCGAGTGATGATCTGGGCCAGAGTTGGATATTGTCCTAATAGCAGCTTTGTGTTGAGTGATTAGAGGACGTAAATGATTTTGGGTAGTAGAACCCAAAGCACAAATACCATACTTGAGATATTGATAGATGAGGGAGTAATAGAGAGTCACCAGGGCAGGGCGGGGTACATAATATCTGATCTTAGAAAGAATGCCAACAGTTATGTCTGGCATCCAAAATTACAAAATGTTTTCCTTAGTAATTCACAAGTTACAGATGATGTGGTGGAATTACACATATGCACATCCAGAAATTTGGTGTATGAATCCACCACCACTAGGTAATATTTATTATCCATAGGTCCTGCATAATCTACATGAAGTCAGGACCAGGGTTTTCCAGTGCATGGCCAAGAAAGTACTGGGGACTGGGGTTTCTGATAATTCTTAAAGCAAATGTGACAATTTTTGTTACCTCAGCAATATCCTGGTCTATTTTTGGCCACCAAACCCAACTTCTAGCTTCTGCTTTCATAGCATTTATGCCATTATGGCCTACATGCAGCTGTTCCAAAATCTTACATTTCAGTTCCCCAGGCACCACCACTCTATTCCTATACATGAGTACATCCTGGTGAATACTAAGGTCAGCCTTCACTGCAGCATACTCTGACAATAATAAATTATCATTCCAACCATATTTGACATATTTCAACACAGACTTAATTTGGGATCTCTACCCGTTGCCTTCCTAATAGTCTGGAATGAAATATCCTCAAAAGACATAGATTCCACCAGGTTAACATACTCCACTGGAATGCTGGAATTTAATTCTTCTGTCACAGGCATCTACTTAATGCATCAGCTACTACATTATCCTTGCCTGGCTTAAACTCTAAATCATACTCAAACGCGAGAGTAGTAATGCCCATCTTTGAATTCTAGCATTGGCATTAACTGGAATCTGCTTACCTCTGCCAAACATCATAGCAGGGGTTTATGATCCGTTCTAGCAAGAAATTTTCTCCCCAGCAGAAAATACCTCAGTTTTTTTTACAGCATATACCAAAGCTAAGGCTTCTTTATCTAACTGAGAATAATTCTGTTCTGCAGGAGATAATTTCTTGCTAGCAAAATATACTACTTTATCCTGACCATCTACTTCCTGTAATAATACACAACCCACTCCTACTGGGGAAGCATCTACCTCCAGTTTTAACGGGAGTCTACCTGTAAATTAGTGAGCACTGGAGAATTGATCAATTCCTGCTTAATATTCCTGAATGCATTTTCCTCTCTTGCTGCCCACTTAAATCTAGCCCCTTTTTTCAACAATTCATACAAGTTTTTTAGTTTAGTTCATTTATTATGCACCCCATACCCATCCCGTGGGTGGTAGTGGAAAGGGTTACAGAGGCACATAATGGGCTCAGGGACTGAACCCCACAATTCATTTAGCTAAGCAAGTTACAATCTTGATGAGCTAGTTACAAAATTCAATATAAGTCGTCACATCAACAATGGGTTCGAGATCGACCTCAAATACAGGTTCTAAATTAAGCAACTGACATATGTGGAGAGCTAGTGTCACAATATATATGTTTGTCCTGCACACCGCCCCCCAATATGGGCAGCGGTGGATAGGTTACAATCACTTAGTTACTACCTACAGTTAGCAAACTGGGGATATTTGGCTAAAATTTCTGGTAGCAGATCATTTTGAATGAAATATTTACACATCGCTGGAACATTGGTTATAGAATTATCTCTAAATTCACGTATCTTTTCGCACTCCATCACATAGTAACGGAGGGTGTGCGAATAATTTTGTTGACACAGTTTACATTTGGTCAGGTCTACATCGGCAGATAATGAGAATTCCCAGAGCTTACAAAAATATGTAACCATCCCAACAAAAGACTGTACTTCCCCAACTGATGTTGGGGCTGGGGCATCTATTATAGCAGCTACATTTTTTGTGAGAAGGAGTGAAGCCCTTACCTGAAATATGGTAATCCAGGTATTCAATGGCCTTGGTCTTCAACGTTGTTTTCCCTTTATTAATCTTCACATTGTGCTTTTGCAAAAGATTCAAAACTTGTTCTAATCTAGCATCATGCACTTCCTCATTCTCTCCACATACAATGTCATCTAAAAAACTAGCCACACCTTCAATGTTAACTAACAACTGGGACATGAATCTCTGAAAAATTGCTGGAGACGAGGAGAGTCCAAAAGGAAGTCTTTTATACTTAAATAACCCTTGTGGGTATTAATCACTAACAATTTCTGGCTCTCCTCCTCTACAGGAATTTGCAAGTAAGCATCTTTCAGGTCAATCTTAGAAAAAATTGCTCCCTTGCAGACCACTGACAACAACGCATCTATCTTATGTAAAGGGTACTTCTCACAGTGTATGCGGTTGTTCAGTTCCTCGAAGTCTGCACAGATTCTCAAGGATTTCCGATCTGCCTTCAACACTGGTACAATTGGGGCTGCCCACTTGTTATAAAAAAAGGTGGGCTTGCTATGGGGGGACTGGTACTATTAGGGGTAAGGGTAAGTAGAATACAGAGGTATCAAAAAATGGGAAAACTAAAAGGCCCGGCCCCCCAAGTAAAATATCCACAATAATAAATTCTTGCTACTAAACCCGGTTAGTCTAGGAATAGATTATTGTACTCCCACACAGGAAAAAGGGATACTCTGTTCAAACTTACTTATTTATTAACCCCTGAACACCCCCATACACAATCACACCAATAACAATTTAATACTAACTTTACCACACACTCTTACGTTAAAAGCCTTGGTCCACTTAGGCAGGATACAAGGTTTACACTGAAAACAAGCTAGGGTAAAGCTCTACTATAACACGCTGGAGGTAGTCAGCTTAGGGTAGGGGACCACGTGTTTACACTGGGACCCCCGTTAGCATAACAGGTAAGATAAACACTTAAATACACTTCCTACACCCCAGGTATACTACTCTACACATAGAACGATAGGTATGCCAGACATACACAAAAATGAGTAATGGAGTACTTAACCAACTAAGTCACAGAAATAAAGAATTAAGAGGAAGGAGGAGAGCACGTCCAAGCACCACAGTCAGCCAGCAGAGAAGGCCCCCTCAGTCTCGAGCAGCCTGCAGCATGCGTGTGGTGCCGGGAAGAGCCCAATTGATCATACAGCTATACACATTAAAACATCTTCCCCTTATGCCTCATTTTGCTACTTTCCTCATTCTACGGGTAGTTAAACTTATAACAATGTTACTTAATCCACAACAAGTTTAAGAGTCTAAATGCTTTGTGAGCAACAAGAATAGTCGTACTTCTGGCAGGGATGATGACAAACAACTTCGGCTCTCTATGCGTCCCCTGCCATATTGTAGTTTAATAAGCTCAATTTTGACCTCTGGTTTCCATCTAAAGAACCCAGAGTCGTAACACCACTCACTATGTGTAATTGGCTCTAAGATGCCTTCTGCCACATGCTTTTCCAGGGCTGATTCTACCAATTGCTTGTCATGAAACGGCACTGTTCTTGCCTTGAAAAATGTAGGTGAAGCCCTACTTTTCAGGTGAATTTTTGCCACCATGCTATTAATTGGCTTATCTGCCTCCACTGAATATTTATCTAACATTTGTTCGGCACTTTTAATTGTTTTAACTATCGACAATTCATCTAGGCCCGCCAAGAAAATTTCCACTTTTTCCATGAGATCCTTACCACATAGGCTAGGATTATGTGAATCCACTACATAAAAATCCTGGACAATTTCTTTTCCATTATAACCTACTTTTGCCGACACCTTGCCATAGACCTTAATCGGTACATTATCATAAGCACTTAAAGATTTTTTTACCTGGTTTTACATTCAATTGCAAGGTATCTGCCCAATCTCTAGACAATGTTGACACTGCAGCACCAGTGTCCAGTTCCAAGGGAACTAACTTCCCATTAATTACAAAATTCACCAACTTGTGACTTCACTGAACATACCTTTTTCTGCTCAGGGGGAAAAAAGACACAAACTGGTTTGGGGCTTATTTATTAATTTTGGAGATGGTTAATAAATTCTGCAGAACGTGTATTGATAAACAAAAGTAACATACCCATGTCTACTGAGTACTAATATTTAACTTAAATTGTACACCCGTATTAGGTGAGTAAGCTTAGCCTAGTGACATGGTAAACACGTTCTGCAGAAACCTAATGTCATTATAGTGAATTTTACAACTTAAATTTATATACTAGTTAAAGCAATTATATAACTAGTTCGATCCATTATACACTTTGCAAATATATAACTTGTTCGATCAATTATGTGATCTTAATTATATAACTAGTTCGAACAATTATAAACTCAACATCTGATGGAGATAGGAAATATCGTCAACTGGCCACTAGGGAAGACTTCAGTGGTAAGTAGGAGTCCGGCTGCAAGACAATTTTTTGGCAAAAAGCCTGTAAATATAACTGTCAGTAGAGAATAACGGGAACTGGGCATGAAGCTGGGAATACCATAAATTACTCTAAGGCTGGAAGGAGTGAGAAATTGGTAGGGACAACGTCAGGTGGAACGCTGCAGCTGGGCTTCGTGAGCCATGTCATCAGCAGCTTGAACATTGGCAGCTGGGGGAGCGGCAGCTAGGACAGCAGCGCCACCGGCCGGGACATCGGCTGCCGGGAATCGACCATGGAACTGGTGCGTCAGCGCCACCACCACTGCAACTGGCACATCCCGGCTGACGTTACTTAATAACTTTTCTGGCGAGAAGCGAAAGCTAACGACCGTGAATGTAAAATCTGTAAAGTAAAACAGTAGTTTGGATGATCGTGAAGCAAGAGGCGTGAGCCCAGTAACACAGCAGCTGGCACATCCTAGCTGACCTGACGTAGTAGCTTCTAGGCAATGGGCTGAATTAACAACATAAATGTAAATAGTAGTAAGTCACTTACATATGTAGCCAGAGCTAACCGAAGAATACTGATATAAATTTTTGGGGAAACTGATCAAAATGCAGGGCCAGGAAATCTTGGACAAGAGGCAAGGGCCCGTATCACCGCTACTAGCACATCCTTGCCGACCTTAGTTACTGACTTAAGGCCAAGCTGAAGTTAAACAACCAAAATTGTAAACACCGCAAAGTAACAAACATGCATGACGGGCAATACATCCAAAGTAGTATGAAATTTTTTGTAGGCTAAATGTAACATTTAGCCCAAAATGTTAAACACCCATCTGTAACCGGTAGTAAGCAACATAAATGTGCAGCAAATACCAGGCGTAAAGTAAGGTAATAAATTTAAAGGGGACGTCGACACGGATCCTGAACCTATGACACTTACCAATTGCTGAAACTTACTGCAGCCCTGATAAATGATTATAAGGGCATGCTCAGCTGGGACGCCGCTAGCTGAGCCTTCGGCCGCTTGACCATCGGGGGGGAACACATCCGCCAGGACATCACCTGCTGTAGCATCGGCTGAGGCACATCAGCCGCCGGGTTCGGCCCCCAGGGGACATGTTCAGCTGTAACACCATCAGCCGGCCCATCCGCCGCTAGACCATCGGCAGGGACCACATCAGCAACATCAGAATCAGCCGCGGGTCGTGTCCCATGGCAGCTGCCGGATCGTCGTCTGGGGCCACATCTGGCAGAACATCATCGGGTGGGGGTGGCCCCCCACAGGACATACTCAGCTGGAACCCCACCAGCTGTGCCAGCGGCTGCTGGGACATCGGCAGCGTAACATAATGGTTAATTATTACCTGTAAATAACTAAACAACAAGTGAGTAAGAAGAAGACTGCAACAGCACATTCCAGCTGACTTTACTTAATAACTTTACACAAGAGGCGAGGTCCCGTAGACTTTAACTAGAGCATCCAAGCCGCCCTAGATAATAACTTAAAGGCAGCTAAAGTTAAACAACCGGTCTGCAAAGACAGCAATATTAACCTAGGCATGCAGCATGAGCAATGCACCAAACGTAGGGAGTTTATAAGTAGTTAATAACGTAAGAGGCAAACTAAAGTTTAACAACCTGACTGTAAAGACAGCAGAAGTAATATGGACATGCAACATGGGCAAGGCATCAAAAGTAGTAATAAAGCGTGCTAGGCTAAACGTAAACATTTTAGCCCGCGCACTGATAACCACATAAATTTAACCCTAGTAAGCCACATGACTGTGCAGCAAAGTCCCCGCATACAGACTGTAATAAGTTAATAAATTATTGAGGGGTTACAGCAAAGTAACCAAACATGCAACATAAGCAAAGCACCCAATGAAGTATTAAAATGTGGTAGGCTAAATGTAACCATGTTAGTCCGAAAATGATAACAGCATAAATGTGACCAGAGTCAGCAACATAAAATGTGCAGCCAAAAGTACTGTAATAAATACGGCAGGACGTTGACGATGTATCCTGGACCTGTGGCACTTACCGATTGCTGAAGTTACAGTACCTGTGATGAGTAGTTATAAGGCATGCTCAGCTGGAACACCGCCGCCCGGGCCTTCAGCTGCTGGACAGTGGCAGCATAACATAATGGGTAATCAATAACCGTAAATAAAGTAATGCCGGGCAACACCGGCCAGACATGAGTCTGGAACAACGTCCTGGGAACATCAGGCCACCTCAAGCCTTGGTCGGAGCATCCAACATCGGTCGGGACACCTTGGACCACATCAGTCGGACACCGGCCGCTGGGCCATCAGCTGCAGGGTCATCATATGGGCCCACTTCAGCGGGGGAGTTGTCCCGCAGGGGACATGCACAGCTGGAACACAACCAGCTGTGGCAGCTGGTGCAGGGACATCGGCAGCATAACATAATGTTTAATTGTAACCATAAAGGACTAAATAATGCCGGCAACACCGGCCAGACTGAAGTCTGGAACATCAGTCAAAACCTCGAGCATCAGTCGGAACATCAAACATCAGTCGGGACATCAAACATCATTCGGGACATCAAACATCAGTCGGGACATCAAACATCAGTCGGGACATCAAACATCAGTCGGGACATCAAACATCAGTCGGGACATCAAACATCGGTCGGTACATCAAACATCGGTCGGTACATCAAACATCGGTCGGTACATCAAACATCGGTCGGTACATCAAACATCGGTCGGGACATCAAACATCAGTCGGGACATCAAACATCAGTCGGGACACCGGCCGCTGGGCCGTACCCCATGGCAGCCGGGCCATCACCTGGTGAAACCTCCACCAGGTCAGCAGAATGGTCACGGTCAGCAGAACATAATGGGTAATTTGGCGCCATAATAACTGGTGAGAATAAGCGCGGTGTAATACTTGAAGAATGGCTACAGTAATTAATTAATAGTGATACCCAATTAAATAGGTATAAGAAAACTGCTGGACCGTGCCCCACGGCAGCTGGGCCATCTGCTGCTGGGTCGTCTGGAACATACATCCTGTGAGCACCTCGGACGGTACAGTGGCCACTGGGCCGTGCGCCATGGCAACTGGGCCGGCAACTGCAGGATCATCATATGGGGCCGACATCAGCGGGCGGGGTCGTCCATCAGGGGACACGCACAGCTGGAGCACCGCCACTGGGCCATCTGCAGCTGTGTCATGGTCAGCAGAACATAATGGGTAATTATGCACCATAAATGACTGGTAAATAACATAATGGGTAATTTGGCGCCATAATAACTGGTGAGAATAAGCGCGGTGTAATACTTGAAGAATGGCTACAGTAATTAATTAATAGTGATACCCAATTAAATAGGTATAAGAAAACTGCTGGACCGTGCCCCACGGCAGCTGGGCCATCTGCTGCTGGGTCGTCTGGAACATACATCCTGTGAGCACCTCGGACGGTACAGTGGCCACTGGGCCGTGCGCCATGGCAACTGGGCCGGCAACTGCAGGATCATCATATGGGGCCGACATCAGCGGGCGGGGTCGTCCATCAGGGGACACGCACAGCTGGAGCACCGCCACTGGGCCATCTGCAGCTGTGTCATGGTCAGCAGAACATAATGGGTAATTATGCACCATAAATGACTGGTGAAAATTAGCGTGACTTAATACTTGGAGATTGGCTACAGTTATTAATTAAAGGGATATCCAATTAAATAGGAATAATAAAAACCGCTGGATCGTGCCCCATGGCAGCTGGGCCATCTGCTGCTGGGTCGACATCCGGGGCCACATCAGCTGGGACGTCGCTGGCGGCTTGCCCCGTGGGGACACACTCAGCTGGGACACCACCAGCTGGCCCAGCAGCTGCTTGGTCATCAGCAGCGTAACACAATGGGTAATTATTAACCATAAATTACTGGTTAAGAGCGGGTTTTGTAAAATGATCAACAGCCACAAACAAGTAATGGAATTAAACAAAGATAGAAGGAACTAAATATAGGTCCTGTGTCAACGTCAGGGAACACATCAGCTGAGCCAACGACAGCAGAACGTAATGAGTAATCAGTAACCATAAGCAACTGGTTAAATTAGCGGGGTTGAATAGTTGAGTAAGACCCACGAACGAATAAATAAATTTACTAAAATTAAATTAATAGGCCAAGTGACATCAGCAGGAATCGCGTCCGCTGGGCCAATGACAGCATGACATAATGGGTAAGCAGGAAACCACAAATAACTGGTTAAATAGCAGGTGGAATAGATGAATGAAAGCCACAAACGGATAGTTAAAATAACTAGCAAATAAATAAATGAAATTATAGGCCATGGGTCATCATCAGGAATCACATCTGCTGGGTCAAAAGCAGCCCAGCGTAACAGGTAACCAGAACCACAAATAACTGGTTAAATAGTGTATTCGTGTAAGTGTTTAATAGCCGCAGCTATTAGTTAAGGGACAAACGAATTAAATGAATAAACATAAGGCCATGAGTCATCGGCGTGAAACACCTCCACCAGGCCGACCGGGCATCAGCTGAGCCAGCGTCAGTAGCTGGGCTTGGCCCCCAAGGGACGCTCGGCCGGGACACCCCCAGCCAGGCCAGCAACTGCTGAGCATCGGCTGCATACCATAATGGGGAGTAGTAACCATGAATAACGTAAAATTAGCGTGAATGAATATTTGTTGAATGGCCACAACGTGTAAAATAAGAAAAGAAACGGATTTAAGGTCATGATCATCGGCGGGACTCACAAACGCCAGACCGGCCAGGACAACAGCTGAGCCAAGCCGGGGCTTGGCCACCATGGGACATGTGCTCAGGCCGCACCCAGGGCCCAGGCAGGGCGACACCCGTGCCCGGGACGCTGCTGGGCCCCCAGGGCACGCACAGTAATCACGTGCGCACGTACGTACGTGCACACGCTCGCACGTGCAATCCATGCCGGATGCCGTCCGCAAGGACGGGGCCGAGCACCCGCTGGCCCGTGGCGGAGGGGCAGGAAGGCTGGACACGGCCCAGGGCGCGCGCTCCAAGGAGCTCCTTGCCGCGTGGGCGTCTCGACCAGGGCGTGGGCCCCGGGAACAGGCCCAGACATAGGCCTGGAGCCTGGTCACATGTCGAGGTCGACTTGGCTTGGGCCCTAGGGGCCGGGCTCGAGGGCGGAGGGCCGCCCCCCCCCCCAGCCACGTGGTGAGCACGGCCCAGGGCGTGCGCTCCAAGGAGCGCCTTGCCGCGTGGGCGTCACGACCGGGGCGTGGGCCCCGGGAACAGGCCCGGGCGTAGGCCTGGAGCCTGGCCACGTGTCGATACCGACGTGGCTTGGGCACTAGGGGCCAGGCCGGAGGGCGAAGGGCCGCCCACACCCGGCCACGTGGCGAACACGGCCCAGGGCGTGCGCTCCAAGGAGCGCCTTGCCGCATGGGCGTCGGGCCCTGGGGACAGGTCACCTGGAGCCTGGCCACGTGTCGACGCCGACTTGGCTTGGGCCCTAAGGGCCAGGCCCAAGGGCGGAGGGCCGCCCCCGCCCGGCCACGTGGTGAGCACGGCCCAGGGCGTGCGCTCCAAGGAGCGCCTTGCCGCGTGGGCGTCACGACCAGGGCGTGGGCCCCGGGGACAGGCCACCTGGAGCCTGGCCACGTGTCGACGCCGACTTGGCTTGGGCCCTAAGGGCCGGGCCCAAGGGCGGGGGGCCGCCACCGCCCGGCCACGTGGCAACAACGCCAAGGGCAAAGCGACCCAGAAAGCATCGCACGGCGGAGTCTGGCGCGGACCCTAAGGGCGCTCCTGCTTCCCCAGGGCAGCAGGAGGCCAAGGTAGCTAGTTAAGGGGTACACACGGACCGCTAGGGGATGGCGCTTTACACACGCCGCACTGGGGAGATCCTGACTAGATTAAACAGAAACTTCACTTTTACCTTGGCGATAGGAGTGTGGGGCAGGAGGCCCCTGCCGAAGCAAGTTGCGAGGTCGAGGGTACCAACACGTCCAGTAGAGCGAGTTTCGAGCACTGTTGTGGTGACTGTGAGAGTGAGGCTGATCCTCCCGCTCCTTCCCTATTTATAAGCTCCCATACCTTCCCGCGCAGGCCGCGGAAGGCGCTGCGCAAGTGTTTCTTTTTCCCCCCTTTCAGAAAAATCTCCGCTTTTATGCAATCAGAGGTCATTTCTTTCACCGAATATAGTCGGTTTTCCTCACCTGCAGCTTCTTCAGACGTTTTACCCGGTCCGTCTAATTACCACAAGCTACCACAAGCTACACATGCTTTCGGAAAGCTTCCTGGCAATACGTTAGTAATGAATAAATATGATATATTTACTCATTATAATGTTGGTGCTGAACGTACAACACGAAAAAACATAATTTTAGTTTGAAAATGTATCTTTTTACAATGAAATTAGACGAAAATAAAGAGCTGGTGTCGCCAAATTAAGTCGACGATCCAAGCGTCGGTTAGGTTAGGTTAGGATAGGTTAGGTTAGGTTTGGTTTGGTTAAGTTAGGTTAGGTTAGATTAGGTTAGGTTAGGCTAGGTTAGGTTAGGTCAGCCTAACCTAACATATCATATTTTTTCATTACTAACGTATTGCCAGGAAGCTTTGTGAAGCTTGTGGTAGCTTGTGGTAATTAGACGGACCCGGTTTACCTTCCTCTACCGCCTTGATCACAGTACCACTACCTCTTCTTCCTGCATTCCCTGGTCGTCTCCTCTCCCAGGCCTTGTTGTTCCTGTTCAGAAATTCCCTACACACTCTCTGCAAGTGTCCCTCCTTGTTACAAAAGTTGCATATATATGCACGAAACTTGCACTTGATACTTATGTGCCTGTATCCACAGTGTTTGCATCTGGTCTGGCCCTGTACGACCATAATTTCCCGAGTAGAAGTCTTACTTCCAAAAGCCCTTTCCAGGTTCAATATCTTCTCGAGCACTGTCCATGAAGTCATCGATTGTAGATCCAAATTTTCTGCCACCAGGTTAGGGAAATAATTCTCTTTTTCCACTGCCATGAACAACTGGTCCCTAACCCTGCCGTCCAACTGTGCTCCGAAGTTGCAGCCAAAGCCTTCAAATCCGCAAATAAATCCTGTACTGATTCCTGCTGCTTTTTCGTCCTCTTCTGGAAATCCATCAAACTCCTGTGATATGATGGTTTCACCACATACTGACGTTTAAGCAGAGCAATCAGGTCTACATATAGGTCTTCATGTGCGGTAGCTCCGGTGCACACAAATTTCCGAGAACACTATAAGCTTCAGAGCCCAGTGAAACTAAGAGTACCGCTTTCTTGTTGGCGTCCTCCTTAATCTCCCGGCACTGAAAGTTTGCTTCCAGCAGGCTGAGCCACAGGTCCAACGAGATCTTGGCAGTGTTAAATGGCTGTATTGACATGAACGGCGTAATCATTGTCACGGTGGTAGCACACTCAACTGGTGTATGCGAAGCATCCACTCGTCCACACGACGTACCCTGCTCTCTCTTGATCCTCACACCACATCTCGTACCCAGGATCTCTGCCGGAGATGTTTAATCCTCGTCGCCACTGTCGTAATTGTGGTCAGACAAACAATCTTTGTCCACATGGTTTTATTCTCCGCCAGTAACAACAACAAAACAATTATCAGGTACATGAAATATTATTAACAAGAACATAAACAAAAGAGCATCTGCTCCAAACATGCTACCTCCAACATCTGTAGTACTCAATACCAACAATTTGATTAGAGGATTTATTGCCAAACAGAATATAGACACTGGTTCGCAAGCAAGCGGTGATGTTTCTTTGGGGAAGAAAATGTAATACCATAAATTTGTGACTAAGCAACTAAGGTTGCGCGCGCACCGGGCGGGGGTACTTAAAGCCCGCCCGGGGACTCAGCAACCTCTTGCTCGCCGCCTACCCGGACGATACACTACAAAATGCGACGCCGCCATCCTGCTACACGTGAACCACGACGCCCAGGACCCTAGAAGCCTTCCACCGGCGCCTACAAGGGTGACCCTCACGGGACTCCTGTTCGAGTGAAGTCGTTGCATGTTAGCCCATGGCGTCTCAGAGCAGCCTGCCCATCGCAATTAACCTAAGGTACAGTCCTGCCCGTGTTTTCCCCACCACGCTTAGCGTGGGGGGCGCCCTTGTTAGTTAGGGACGTCCCCAGTGTTCGGCGTCACCAGCTCTTTATTTTCGTCTAATTTCTTTATAAAAAGATACTTTTTCAGACTAAAATTATGTTTTATCGTGTTGTACGTTCAGCACCAACATTATAATGAGTAAATATATCATATTTATTCATTACTAACGTATTGCCAGGAAGCTTTCTGAAAGCTTGTGTAGCTTGTGTTAGCTTGTGGTAATTAGACGGACCGCGGCCAATGGCATCTGACCAAGGCCTGGACGCCTCCTTGAGTGAGTTACAGAAAGCTGACCCCAGTCTTGCAGATTGTCATGAGGCAGCCGTCTCTATGGAGGAAATTGTAGCCGCAGCAACTGGGTACTACTACAATGATCGGATTTTGATGAGAAAATGGAGACCACAGAGTGCTCCCTTGTCAAATGAGTGGGAGGTAGTCCACCAGGTTACGTTGCCGACCTGCTATAGAGAAAGAGTTTTGTCAGCTGCCCATGATGATCCTATGGGGAGACATCAAGGTATTAATATTACTTATCGCAAAATCTGCAAGTATTTTTTCTGGCCCAAGCTGAAAAGCGATGTGACAAAATTTTGTAATGCAGGTATTGCTTGTCAACTGGTTGGGAAACCAAACCAGACTCCACCTAAAGCTCCTCTAAGGCCTATTGTCGTGCCGTAGGAACCATTTTCTCATGTGCTAATGGAATGTGTTGGTCCATTACCTAGAACTAAATAAACATAATAAACACTAAATAAACAATAAACAATACCCAAATTTGTAACAAATTAGATGGCAAGTTCCTTGGCGTTCTCATTGACCACAAGCTGAATTTCCAGGGACACATTCTAAATATATCAAAAAAAGTTTCAAAAACTGTTGGCATTCTTTCTAAGATCAGATATTATGTACCCCGACCTGCCCTGGTGACTCTGTATTACTCCCTCATCTATCCATATCTCAACTATGGTATTTGTGCTTGGGGTTCTACTACCCAAAATCATTTACGTCCTCTAATTACTCAACACAAAGCTGCTATTAGGACAATATCCAACTCTGGCCCCAGACATCACTCGGTACCCCTACTCAAATCTCTGAATATGTTAGATATTAAGTCACTGCACATTCTCTCATGTGTATCATACATATATAAAACGCTGAACTGTAATGCCAATCCTGACCTCAAAAGCTTCATTGAAGGTTGTAACAGAACCCATGAGCACCACACCAGAAATAAATACAGTTTTGATATTCCAAGAGTACGACTTAATCAAACTAGAAATGCTCTACAAATCAAGGGACCCAGAATGAGGAATGACCTCCCCAACCATGTTAAAGACTGTACCTCTCTCAACCAGTTTAAGATTAAAACTAAACACTACCTAATAAATTCCCTGTAACCTACCTTACCCCTCTATTGTCAACCCATTTCTGTTATTTTTTAATCAACGCTGTTTATCAACTTTTTGTATTTGTGCTGCTTTTTCAGTCATGTTCCCCCTTTTTTTTATCTTTATTTGTATTTGTTCTCAACATATTTTATTCTTTATGCTCAATTAGTATTCAGTTCTAGATATTAATGTTTTTCCTGCCCGAAACGCATTGCGTAATAGTGGCTTTAGGCATTGTATGTACTAGCTCTATCTATTTATTACCAAGGTTGCCTAGCCTCGCCATCCTCTCTTACTCCATTGTACCACTGGCTTTGCCTGTGTCTCATTTATGGAAATTATTTACTTACAGTGTACCTGAGAGTACCTGTAAGCTACCTCATTTTTTTCTTTTTTTTTGTTCATTTTGTTTGTGTTTTGTATAGACTTGTTTATATATATTTTCCCCTTTTATATCATAATTCTTTTTTGTAATTTGCCATTCCTGCTTTGTATTCCTGCAACCATCCTTATTATGCAGGCAAGTTAAACCCTGAACTAAACCTCTTTTCCACTCTCTATGACAATCATCACTTTAATGATCTGAACTGCAGATATTTTACAGCAAATGATGTAAACAATGTATTAACACATAATCACAATATCTCTGTAATCAACTTAAATGTTAGATCCCTAGGTAAACACTTCGATGATGTTAGTGCCTTAATTGAAACTATTGACAACAAATTCACTTTTATTATACTTACTGAAACGTGGTTGAAAGAGGATACTACTCAACTCTTTAACATGCCTAACTACTCGGCAATTCACAACTGTCGTCAAATTCAGAGAGGTGGTGGTACTGCTCTTTACTACCATCATGAACTAACATGCTTAAAAGTAATTAGAACTAGAGACTGCTGTGGGGAGTATATCTTCGCCAGTTTCAGAGTCAAGGGTACCGAGTCTATCCTGTCTGTAGGTGCAGTCTATAGAATTCCTAACACTGATGTGTCCGAATTCAATTCAAACCTTAGTAATCTAATACTCGAGAACAGACTGAACAAAAACCATCTAATTATCGCAGGGGACTTTAATATTGACCTCTGCGAGCCTGAGCACCCTACTACTGTTAGCTTCCTCAACTGTATGAATTCCTGCTTCCTCATACCCTTAATCACTAGACCTACCAGAATCACTGATAGTACTGCCACGACTCTAGATCACATCTGGACCAACATAACCTCTCCGCTTACTTCAGGTATAATCACCGACAGTACTACAGACCATTACCCCACATTTCTCTTAACTAACATTAACAAACCACCTCTAGAGTCAAGGGAGATAAGTTTTAGGCTGCACAATGAATCTGCTATAGACAATTTTATAACTGCTGCTGATAATGTCAACTGGGAGTCAGAGTTAGGTAACATAGGGGACATCAACCTAGCAGTACAATCTTTTCTTCAAAAAACTCTAAGCCTTTATAACACCCACTGTCCTATGCTTACAAAACAAGTCACTACCAAAAGGCTTAACAATCCCTGGCTTACAAAGGGAATACTTAAATCCATTAATAAAAAACATGACCTTGAGAAGAAGTATAGGCTAGGAACCGTCTCCAAAGAATTCTCAAAGAATTACTCTTTACTGCTATCTAAGATAATTAGACGAGCCAAAGCTAAATACTACGAAGATAAATTTACCCAAATAAAGAGCAACATTAAAAAAACTTGGAGCACAATTTCACAAATCTTGGGATCAAAGAAGATTTTAAACAACAAACCAACACTCCTGTGTAATAACGATGGTCAGCTTTCAGCCTCTGATTCTGCTATTGAGTTCAATAGGTTCTTCTCTTCCATTGGGTCATCCCTTGCAAATGATATTCCATCTTCCAGTACTGATGTTAAGGACTACCTTACAGGTAACTATCCACAGTCTCTGTACCTAAAGCCTACTAATTCCACTGACGTCAATGAGATAATCCTTTCCCTTAAAACCAAGTCTAGTGCCCTTGAGGAGATTCCAACATTAATTTACAAAAAAGCCTCCAGATCTTTAGCCCCTGCAATTGCATTGCTCTTCAACAAGTCACTTGAACTCCAAACCTTTCCAGATATTCTAAAAAAAGCGAGAGTAACCCCTGTCCACAAATGTGGTGATCTCACAGATGTTAACAACTACAGACCTATTTCAATCCTGCCTAACTTATCAAAAATTTTTGAAAAACTAATCTACAAGCAGCTCTACTCTTATCTAGCCAAGCACAATATACTTAGCTCTTGCCAATATGGCTTCAGACCTAAAAAAAGCACTAACGATGCACTTATTAGTATGATTAACTTAATTCATGCAGCTCTTGATAAAAATGAGTTCCCTGTTGGGTTATTTGTGGACCTGCGTAAGGCTTTTGACACTGTCAACCACCAAAACCTTCTTCTTAAATTACATCATTATGGAGTCAGAGGACTCTCCCTGCAATACCTCAAATCTTACCTTACTGACAGGCTCCAGTATGTTTCTGTGAACAATTCAATTTCTCCTACCCTACCCATCAACATTGGTGTTCCTCAGGGCAGCATACTTGGCCCTCTCCTCTTTCTCATCTACATTAATGACCTTCCAAATGCCTCCCAACACCTTAGACCAATTCTATTTGCTGACGACACAACCTTCATTTACTCCAGTCCTGACCCCCTTGCTCTAAATGCCACAGTAAATACCGAGCTAAATAAAGTCCATCTTTGGCTAACTGCCAACAAACTCACCCTTAACATTGACAAAACTTTCTATATTCTGTTTGGCAATAAATCCTCTAATCAAATAAATCTCAAGATAAACAATACCCAAATTTGTAACAAATTAGATGGCAAATTCCTTGGCGTTCTCATTGATCACAAGCTAATTTCCAGGGACACATTCTAAATATATCAAAAAAAGTTTCAAAAACTGTTGGCATTCTTTCTAAGATCAGATATTATGTCCCCGCCCTGCCCTGGTTACTCTCTATTACTCCCTCATCTATCCATACCTCAACTATGGTATTTGTGCTTGGGGTTCTACTACCCAAAATCATTTACGTCCTCTAATTACTCAACACAAAGCTGCTATTAGGACAATATCCAACTCTGGCCCCAGACATCACTCGGTACCCCTACTCAAATCTCTGAATATGTTAGATATTAAGTCACTGCACATTCTCTCATGTGTATTATACATATATAAAACGCTGAACTGTAATGCCAATCCTGACCTCAAAAGCTTCATTGAAGGTTGTAACAGAACCCATGAGCACCACACCAGAAATAAATACAGTTTTGATATTCCAAGAGTACGACTTAATCAAACTAGAAATGCTCTACAAATCAAGGGACCCAGAATGTGGAATGACCTTCCAACCATGTTAAAGACTGTACCTCTCTCAACCAGTTTAAGATTAAAACTAAACACTACCTGATAAATTCCCTGTAACCTACCTTACCCCTCTATGTCAACCCATGTCTGTTATTTTTTTTTATTCAACGCTGTTTGTCATGATAGGTAATATACCAGACTTAGTTAATATAATAAATATGT
Organism: Procambarus virginalis; assembly: GCA_020271785.1. NCBI lineage: Eukaryota > Metazoa > Arthropoda > Malacostraca > Decapoda > Cambaridae > Procambarus > Procambarus virginalis. The sequence continues at coordinate 18,032 of WNGS01141373.1, forward strand.
TTTATTCAGGTAAGGGTACACCTTACCTGGAATCAACATACCATGAACCAGGATGAATATTACCTTATATATTTTAACATAACATACCATACCAAGGAATTTACCAATAGCAGTCTCCCTTGGTGTAGTGGGTTAAGGGACCACTTCGCTGGCGTTCCCGCGAGCGCTTTGTCCATGGTTCTTATCCTGGCCGGGGAGGTATTATACTGGTGCGACACATTCCTTAACTGTAGCCTCTTTTGAACGCAACAGTAAAATGTGTTACAGGACAAACATATAAATTTTGGGGACACTAAGTCCTCTCCACATATGTTCAGTTGGCTTTGGATTTTAGATAACCGGTACTTTGAGGTCGGCTCCTCGAAAACCCATTGTTTGATGTGGAGCGGACGGAATATTGAAATTTTCGCAGCTGAGCTCATCAAGATTTGTAACTTGCTTTAGCTAATGGATATTGTGGGGTTCAGGTCCCCGAGCCCCATTATGTTGCCCTCTGTAACCCTTGTTTCCACTACCAGCCCACAACGGATGGGTGATGGGGTGGCATATAAATTGAACTAAACTTAAAAAACTAACTTAACAGGAAAGTACATACATAAAGTGATTTAACATAAAAGGTGGCGAATTATAGATAAGAGCTAGTACATAGAATGCCTAAAGGCCCACTATTTAACGCCAATGCGGGGTTCGGGCAGAAAAAAATTAATATCTTAAAAACTTAATTACAATGCAGCAAAAGGAATAAAAATGTATTGGAGAACAGATTACAAAATAAATTATCTAAAAAAAAGGGGGAAACATGACTGGAAAAGCAGCCAACATTACAAGAGTTAGGGACCAAAACAC
>WNGS01141376.1:0-11295 GCA_020271785.1 Procambarus virginalis
ACGACGTTTCGGCCCGTCCTGGACAATTATCAAGCCCATTGTGATGAGACGAGGTTGTTGTTGTTGTTATAGATTCACCTGCTCGGAACTAGTTCCAAGTAGCACGGGCTATGGTGAACCCGTAACTTACCTAGCACAGGAGCGGGACAAGTAGCACGGGCTATGGTGAGCCCGCAGTGGACTTACCCGGCAAGGGAGCGGTGCTGAAAAATGGATGCTGTGAGACGAGGTTGTTATTGTAGTTGTTATAGATTCAGCTACTCGGAACAAGTTCCAAGTAGCACGGGCTATGGTGAGCCCGTAACTTACCTGGCACAGGAGCGGGGCAAGAAGCACGGGCTATGGTGAGCCTCGTGAGACGAGGGAGGCAAGGGCAATAAATAGGCAAGAGAGAGGTGAGGAGATGGAAATCGTAGAGGAAGATAAGAGCAAGGCAAAGGGTACGGAAGGTAAGGTGTAATAAAGAGGGTAATAATAGGAATAAGAAAGGGATCATAAGAGAAAACAAGAGAAAGATAAAAGGAAGGGAAGGCTTATGTTAGGTCACGTTTGTTAGAAAGTTTAGAACATTTGAGTATATACTGTGAAAGGAAAGAGTCAACAGCAACAAAGCCAGGACTCAGGTTCATGTTGGGTATGATGTGTATCACCTCTGATACACAGTCGACTTGATAATGGTCCACGACGGTCAGAAACGTCGTCGTCTCTTCAATTTCTAGTGTTGTTTGGTCAACATTGTTCAGCCACGTTATTGTGACTCATCATCTGCATATATCAAGACGTCCCCCCCCCCCAGCTCTTGCTCTCGGCCTCAAGCTCTCTGCTCATGGCTCCAGTCTTCACTCAAGCTCTCTACTCCCGGTCTCATACAAGCTCTCTACTCCCGGCCTCGCTCAAGCTCTCTACTCCCGGCCTCGCTCAAGCTCTCTACTCCCGGCCTCGCTCAAGCTCTCTACTCCCGGCCTCGCTCAAGCTCTATACTCAAGCTCTTAGGCACCACCAATAGGACTTATGCTGGTGACTTCAGAAATTGTGCTTGTGACAATTGTGGCAATTATAGTACTTGCTGAAATACGATATATATAGCTCTTGTAATGAGAGCTTAATTAATAAAAATTGAAACTAATAACGAATATGTAACCTGTACTCCCTCTGCTGACGAAGGCCTTCGACCTCGTCAGCAGGGATGGCCTGTTCAAGATCCTGCCCAAGATCGGATACCCACCCAGGCTCCTCAGCATCATCAGATCTTTCCATGAGAACATGAAGGGCACCGTGGTCTTTGATGGCCTAACATCAGATGCCTTTGACATCCGAAGTGGAGTAAAGCAGGGCTGCGTACTGGCTCCAACCTTATTCGGGATTTTCTTCGCAGTTATGCTGCGGCACGCCTTCGGATCTGTCACGGAAGGCATTTACCTCCGGACCAGGTCGGATGGAAAGCTCTTTAACCTCGCCAGGCTGAGAGCCAAGACGAAGGTTCAGCTGAGGTGTCTGCGCGACTTCCTTTTTGCCGACGACGCAGCAGTCACTGCCCACTCAGCCGAAGACCTCCAACGGCTCATGACCCGCTTCAGCGAGGCCTCTCAGGCTTTCGGACTCACCATCAGCCTGAAGAAAACACAAGTCATGGGACAAGGAGTGGACTCCCCACCTGACATCGGCATCTCCGATTCCAAACTGGAAGTCGTTCACGACTTCGTGTACCTGGGCTCCACAATTTCTGACTCCCTCTCTCTTGATACGGAGCTAAACAAACGCATCGGTAAGGCATCTACTACCATGTCCAGACTGACAAAGACAGTGTGGGCCATGAATAGGCTGACTAAGTATACAAAGATTCAGGTTTACAGAGCCTGTGTCCTGAGCACTCTCCTCTATGGCAGTGAGTCTTGGACACTCCGCGCCCGTCAGGAAAGACAGCTGAATGCCTACCACATGCGCTGCCTTCGACGCATCTTGGACATCACCTGGCAGGACAAGGTGACAAACAACAACGACTTGGGGAGAGCAAGAATCACCAGCATGTACACAATGCTGAAACAGAGACGAATGCGCTGGCTCGGGCACGTTGTGCGAATGGGCGACGGCAGGATCCCCAAGGATCTCCTGTACGGAGAGTTGATGCAGGGAAAGCGTCCAACAGGCAAGCCCCAGCTACGGTACAAAGACGTATGCAAGAGGGACCTGAAAGCCATGGACGTCAATCTTGCTATATGGGAGACACTGGCTGCAGACCGTTCAGCCTGGAGGCAGTCTGTTCAAAGAGGTCTCTCCAAGTTCGAGGAGTCACTTGCCAAGGAATCGGAGGCAGAGAGACTGAGAAGGAAAGCCGGTAGCCAGGAAGACAGACCAGAATCGGACTTCGTTTGTGCTCAGTATGGGATGGACTGCCACTCTCGGATGGCCTCATCAGTCACACCAGACGCTGCACCAGGATTGACAACCAGAGCGCAACTCCATAGTCTCCCGAGACTGAAGGATGCCTACTACTACTCCCTCTCTCTCTCCCAGGTACCTATTTACTGCTAAGTGAACAGCGGCATCAGGGTGGCAGAAATTCTGCCCATTTGTTTCCGCCTCCACCAGATATCAAACCCAGAATCTCAGGACAGAGAATCCGAATCACTGTCCATTCACCTGTCAGAACCCGACCACCGAACAATAAAATATTTATAAGTCTTATGAGAGATAATTTAAAAATTTATCAGAATCACCAAATACTGCCAATCTTTTTCTCTCTACCTATAATAATTATTTGACTGCGTAAAAAGTTAAAACTTTGTAACTTCTTATACTATATTTCTAAATATATTTAATTTTTCTTAATTATTCGTTAAAATTTTTTAAGAAAAGTAAAGAATAAAATACATAATAAAAAATATATATTTTTATCAATATTAATAATTATATCAAGATGTAAATTCCAAACTCCGAACTCTACCGCAAGTTCGCTGATCTTGGCTCCAGGCCTCACACAAGCTGTCTGGTCCAGGCCTCACACAAGCTGTCTGGTCCAGGTCTCACACAAGCTTTCTGGTCTAGGCCTCACACAAGCTGTCTGGTCCAGGCCTCACACAAGCTGTCTGGTCCAGGCCTCACACAAGCTGTCTGGTCCAGGTCTCACACAAGCTGTCTGGTCCAGGTCTCACACAATTTCGTAAGAACCACAAATTGGACTTTTGCTGGTGACTATTCAGAAATTATGTGACAGCTGTGACAACAACGGCACTTGCAGAAATACGATATTAATAGCTCTTCTAATATGAACTAAATTAAAGATATTAATCATACTTTTGTAAGTCATAATACTCTGCGTTCTGTTGTTTAAGATTCCCTTCTTGGAACTATGTTCCAAGTAGCACGGGCTATGGTTAGCCTGTTAATTTTATTTTAGCCCATCATTATGTAAATATATTTATATCAGAAAACTACGTAAATGGTAATAATTAGAAATTTTTTATACTATTCTTCTGTTAATTCTTTTTAATTCAATCTTTTTTTTATAGTTTAAACAATGATATAACATTATTACTTCCAATTGCGAGAAAATATACTTTTACTAATATTAATAATGTTTTCAAGTTGTCAACCCCAAGCCCCACTCAAGCTCTTTGCTCCTGGCTCCAGTCTTCATGCAAGCTCTCTACTCTGTCTCACGCAAGCTTTCTACTCCCGACTTCGCTCAAGCTTTCTACTCCCGGCCTCACACAAGCTCTCTACTCTCGGCCTCCCTCAAGTTCTCTACTCCCGGCCTCACACAAGCTCTCTACTCCCGGCCTCGCTCAAGCTCTCTACTCCCGGCCTCCCTCAAGCTCTCTACTCCCGGCCTCCCTCAAGCTCTCTACTCCCGGCCTCCCTCAAGCTCTCTACTCCCGGCCTCATGAAAGCTCTCTACACCCGGCCTCGCTCAAGCTCTCTACTTCCGGCCTCACACAAGCTCTCTACTCCCGGACTCATGCAAGCTCTCTACTCCCGGCCTCACACAAGCTCTCTACTCCAGGCCTCGCTCAAGCTCTCTACTCCCGTCCTCACACAAGCTCTCTACTCCCGGCCTCACACAAGCTCTCTACTCCAGGCCTCACACAAGCTCTCTACTCCTCGCCTCACACAAGCTCTCTACCCCCGGCCTCACACAAGCTCTCTACTCCAGGCCTCACACAAGCTCTCTACTCCTCGCCTCACACAAGCTCTCTACCCCCGGCCTCACACAAGCTCTCTACTCCAGGCCTCACACAAGCTCTCTACTCCTCGCCTCACACAAGCTCTCTACTCCAGGCCTCACACAAGCTCTCTACTCCCGGCCTCGCTCAAGCTCTCTACTCCCGGCCTCGCTCAAGCTCTCTACTCCCGGCCTCGCTCAAGCTCTCTACTCCCGGCCACGCTCAAGCTCTCTACTCCCGGCCTCGCTCAAGCTCTCTACTCCCGGCCTCGCTCAAGCTCTCTACTCCCGGCCTCCCTCAAGCTCTCTACTCCCGGCCTCCCTCAAGCTCTCTACTCCCGGCCTCACACGAGCTCTCTACTCCCGGCCTCCCTCAAGCTCTCTACTCCCGGCCTCCCTCAAGCTCTCTACTCCCGGCCTCGCTCAAGCTCTCTACTCCCGGCCTCCCTCAAGCTCTCTACTCCCGGCCTCCCTCAAGCTCTCTACTCCCGGCCTCACTCAAGCTCTCTACTCCCGGCCTCGCTCAAGCTCTCTACTCCCGGCCTCGCTGAAGCTCTCTACTCCCGGCCTCGCTCAAGCTGTCTACTCCCGGCCTCGCTCAAGCTCTCTACTCCCGGCCTCCCTCAAGCTCTCTACTCACGGCCTCACTCAAGCTCTCTACTCCTCGCCTCACTCAAGCTCTCTACTCCCGGCCTCGCTCAAGCTCTCTACTCCCGGCCTCGCTGAAGCTCTCTACTCCCGGCCTCCCTCAAGCTCTCTACTCCCGGCCTCGCTCAAGCTCTCTACTCCCGGCCTCGCTCAAGCTCTCTACTCCCGGCCTCGCTCAAGCTCTCTACTCCCGGCCTCGCTCAAGCTCTCTACTCCCGGCCTCGCTCAAGCTCTCTACTCAAGCTCTCAGGCACCACCAATAGGACTTATGCTGGTGACTTCATAAATTGTGCTTGTGACAGTTGTGGCAATTATAGTACTTGCAGTAATACCATATATATAGCTCTTATAATGAGAGCTTAATTAATAAGTAATTAAACACTAATAAGGAATGTGTAACCTGTTCTCCCTTTCTCTCTAACTCTCAGGTACCTGTTTACTGCTAGGTGAACAGGAGTAAAAGCGTGAAAGAAACTTTGCCCATTTGTTTCCGCCTCTACCGGGGATCGAACCCAGAACCACATGACTAAGAATTCGAGACACTATCCACGCACCTGTCAGGACCCGACCATCGAGTAATGAGATAATTATAGCTCTTATGAGAGCTAATTTAAAAATTTATTATCATTGATAAATAGTTAACAGGTGACATATATCCGAAATCCGAATGATACAGGAGAAGATGCCCATTGGGGCGAGCCTTGAAGTGGGGACAGCTGAAGAGAAGTCGGTGAGAGGAAATGCTGAAGTTGAAGAAAAAGTGCCAGGGCTTGACCCAGCTGCTTGTCCGAGTGTAGATGCTGTATCAATCCATATCTGGCTAGGCTGGGAGACGGGTCTGGAAGGCGGCAGTGGAGGTTTTCTTTCCTCTTGGTGTGTGGAGTGTGTCTACGTCGGGTACCACCATCTCAAAACGAGCAGAATTAGGTCCCCATCCCCCTAAAGAGGGGGAAGAGAGCGGCTGCTCTCAGTTGGTTGGTTTCTTTCTTAGCTATTTCTTCATGCTTCTTGTAATCATCTGATGTTTGTACTCGGAGTAGTCACTGTTGAAGAGGTCAGGTGACAGTGTAGACTCATCGCATTCCTCGAAGATTACGTTGTTATGTAAACTGAATGTGTTTTCTGGGTAGGCCTGCTTCATGATGTCTGCCGTCATGTTGTACATCTGGCTGGAGAACCTTCTGAACTCGGGCGATCCGACTGCATTCCTTTCACGCTGTAGACGCACTGCTGTTATTTCCGGAGTTTCCATTTCTGGAGATTCTACACAATCTGTCTCCTGGGCTGAGGGTGGTGAGTGTGCTGCAGTGGTCTCTGGTGCTGGAGGTGATGTTTGTGTTTCAATTTCAACATAGGCGTTCGAGTCTTCATCAGAAGACGTGGTGTAACTTGCAGGAGATGTAGTTGCTGGTGTATCTGGAGTTGCTGGTGTATCTGGAGTTGTAGGGTCCAGGTTGACAGGCGTCTCTGGAACGGGGTCGGGCTCTGGTGGAGAGGAGCCAGCAGTAAACATGGCCTCTGGAATTACGAACGTGGGAAGATTGTTTGCCTTGTATAGTTCATTAGTATTCTGTACCGTTGTCTGAGATCACCTCCTGAGAGTTCAGTAGCGAAGTGTATCAAAGCTGCTACAGTGCTGTCAGAGGTGGCTGGAGGCGGTGTGAGTGAGGATTGGTGCAGAGGCGTCGACTGATGCTGTGATTGGCTGGCGCGGGAGTTGCTGGTCCAGTAGTTGGGTTGCACGCCGCTCGCGGCGCCACTAGTCGGGAGAGTTGGGAAGGCTTGTTCTTGAATATTAAATTCCTTCGTTTTGGAGTAGAGTTTCTTGGTCTGGCTTCTGTCATTTGCTTGATTTCCTCTTGTCGCTTGGGGCATTCTTGAGAGACGGCTGTGTGGTCACCGTCGCAGAGTAGACAACGTTTGGTGGCAGCTGTGCAGGTCTTGTGATGATGTTCCCCAGCACAGATGCTGCATTTCTGCTTCGGATTTGGGCACTTTTGTGAATAGTGGGTGTATTGATAACACCGAAAGCACTGACGCAGGTGGAAATATCGCTGCCTGGAGATCTGGTGGGGTGTGCAGGCCACTCCACAGCATCTGAGGCCGTTGTCGGCCGCGAGAGTAGCCTCTGCCGGAGTCTTGAGGGTGACCTTGAGGGTTGGCTTTCTGTTTACATCCTGCTGAATGAGGTGGGCCGATATGGCCGTGAGGGATCTGTTTTGGGTGTTTATGCTCTTCACAATCTCAGAAGCTGGTCGTTCAGCGATGATGTCACTCACTCTGTGAATGAATATAGTCCTTACTGCCAGGAACTGGTAGGGAGGCACGAGTGTTAGGCCCTGTGCTTCGAGTGCAGTGGTCGTTGTCGTGGTGAATAGGCTTCTAGTGCTGCTGCACTACTGAAAGAATTTGGGGCCCATTCACGTCCATAACGACGTCGATGGGTGCTACCCCAGAGGTTGATGATAGTAGATTCATTATCTCGATCTTGCTGTATGTGGTGTCGGTTCCTCGGAACCGCACCTTCACTCTGAACAGCATGTTCAGGAGGCTCTAATCGTTGCTGCCCTATATTTATCCACCCGCAGTGCTGGGTGCAGGAGAGCGTGAACTAGAGGGTTGCACTTTCTTTAAGAGGTCTCCCGTCTCTTACCGGTATAATGCACCGGATCAGGGTGGGGTCTGACCTCTTAGAGCAAAGCACTGTGTGTGACGACATATATAACTACAGGTACTTGTATTAATTCGTTGACTACGTAAAAAGTTAAAGGTTGTAATTTTTATGTTATATTTCTAAACATTTTATTATTTTTATTTATTCGTTGAAAGCGTTTAAGAAAATATAGAAAATAAATAATACAGTAGGGCAATATATATTTTTATCAACAATAATGATTATGTCAAGTTGTGAAAACCAAACTCCGAACTCTACCCCAAGTTCTCTGATCTTGGCTCCAGGCTCACACAAGCTGTCTGGTCCAGGCCTCACACAAGCTGTCTGGTCCAGGCCTCCCACAAGCTGTCTGGTCCAGGCCTCACACAACCTGTCTGGTCCAGGCCTCACACAAGCTGTCTGGTCCAGGCCTCCCACAAGCTGTCTGGTCCAGGCCTCACACACCTGTCTGGTCCAGGCCTCACACAAGCTGTCTGGTCCAGGCCTCACACAAGCTGTCTGGTCCAGGCCTCACACAAGCTGTCTGGTCCAGGCCTCACACAACCTGTCTGGTCCAGGTCTCACACAAGCTGTCTGGTCCAGGCCTCACACAAGCTGTCTGGTCCAGGCCTCACACAAGCTGTCTGGTCCAGGCCTCACACAAGCTGTCTGGTCCAGGCCTCACACAAGCTGTCTGGTCCAGGCCTCACACAACTGTCTGGTCCAGGTCTCACACAAGCTGTCTGGTCCAGGCCTCACACAAGCTGTCTGGTCCAGGCCTCACACAACCTGTCTGGTCCAGGTCTCACACAAGCTGTCTGGTCCAGGCCTCACACAAGCTGTCTGGTCCAGGCCTCACACAAGCTGTCTGGTCCAGGCCTCACACAACCTGTCTGGTCCAGGTCTCACACGAGCTGTCTGGTCCAGGCCTCACACAAGCTGTCTGGTCCAGGCCTCACACAAGCTGTCTGGTCCAGGCCTCACACGAGCTGTCTGGTCCAGGCCTCACACAAGCTGTCTGGTCCAGGCCTCACACAAGCTGTCTGGTCCAGGCCTCACACAAGCTGTCTGGTCCAGGCCTCACACAAGCTGTCTGGTCCAGGCTCACACAAGCTGTCTGGTCCAGGCCTCACACAAGCTGTCTGGTCCAGGCCTCACACAACCTGTCTGGTCCAGGCCTCACACAAGCTGTCTGGTCCATGCCTCACACAAGCTGTGTGGTCCAGGCCTCACACAAGCTGTCTGGTCCAGGCCTCACACAACCTGTCTGGTCCAGGTCTCACACAAGCTGTCTGGTCCAGGCCTCACACAGGCTGTCTGGTCCAGGCCTCACACAACCTGTCTGGTCCAGGCCTCACAAAGGCTGTCTGGTCCAGGCCTCACACAAGCTGTCTGGTCCAGGCCTCACACAAGCTGTCTGGTCCAGGCCTCACACAAGCTGTCTGGTCCAGGCCTCACACAAGCTGTCTGGTCCAGGCCTCACACAAGCTGTCTGGTCCAGGCCTCACACAAGCTGTCTGGTCCAGGCCTCACACAAGCTGTCTGGTCCAGGCCTCACACAAGCTGTCTGGTCCAGGCCTCACACAAGCTGTCTGGTCCAGGCCTCACACAAGCTGTCTGGTCCAGGCCTCACACAAGCTGTCTGGTCCAGGCCTCACACAAGCTGTCTGGTCCAGGCCTCACACAAGCTGTCTGGTCCAGGCCTCACACAAGCTGTCTGGTCCAGGCCTCACACAAGATGTCTGGTCCAGGCCTCACACAAGCTGTCTGGTCCAGGCCTCACACAAGATGTCTGGTCCAGGCCTCACACAAGCTGTCTGGTCCAGGCCTCACACAAGCTGTCTGGTCCAGGCCTCACACAAGCTGTCTGGTCCAGGCCTCACACAAGCTGTCTGGTCCAGGCCTCACACAAGCTGTCTGGTCCAGGCCTCACACAAGCTGTCTGGTCCAGGCCTCACACAAGCTGTCTGGTCCAGGCCTCACACAAGATGTCTGGTCCAGGCCTCACACAAGCTGTCTGGTCCAGGCCTCACACAAGCTGTCTGGTCCAGGCCTCACACAAGCTGTCTGGTCCAGGCCTCACACAAGCTGTCTGGTCCAGGCCTCACACAAGCTGTCTGGTCCAGGCCTCACACAAGCTGTCTGGTCCAGGCCTCACACAAGCTGTCTGGTCCAGGCCTCACACAAGCTGTCTGGTCCAGGCCTCACACAAGCTGTCTGGTCCAGGCCTCACACAAGATGTCTGGTCCAGGCCTCACACAAGCTGTCTGGTCCAGGCCTCACACAAGATGTCTGGTCCAGGCCTCACACAAGCTGTCTGGTCCAGGCCTCACACAAGCTGTCTGGTCCAGGCTTCACACAAGCTCACACAAGCTGTCTGGTCCAGGCCTCACACAAGCTGTCTGGTCCAGGCCTCACACAAGCTGTCTGGTCCAGGCCTCACACAAGATGTCTGGTCCAGGCCTCACACAAGCTGTCTGGTCCAGGCCTCACACAAGATGTCTGGTCCAGGCCTCACACAAGCTGTCTGGTCCAGGCCTCACACAAGCTGTCTGGTCCAGGCCTCACACAAGCTGTCTGGTCCAGGCCTCACACAAGCTGTCTGGTCCAGGCCTCACACAAGCTGTCTGGTCCAGGCCTCACACAAGCTGTCTGGTCCAGGCCTCACACAAGCTGTCTGGTCCAGGTCTCACACAAGCTCTCTGGTCCAGGCCTCACACAAGCTCTCAGGCTCAACAAATAGGCCTTTAGATGGTGACTATTGAGAAATTGTGCTTGTGACAGTTGAGGTACTGACAGCATTAAACGAGATATAAAGCTTTACAATCAAAGCTTTAGTTTAAATTTTTATATTTAACTAACTTATTAGTAAGAATTGAGTCTTTCAATATATAAATAAATTTACTGCGTAAATATGATTGACTTTTTGATTAATTATTTGCTAATTATGTAATTTCATATACAATCAAAATTCCTTTAAAAATTTTGTTAACGCTTAAAATTTAATAATTTTTTACTGTAATTATTAAAGTTTAATAATGATTATATCAAGCTGTTAACCAAACCACTCATTAGAAATTGAAGCGACGACGTTTCGGCCCGTCCTGGACAATTATCAAGCCCATTGTGATGAGACGAGGTTGTTGTTGTTGTTATAGATTCACCTGCTCGGAACTAGTTCCAAGTAGCACGGGCTATGGTGAACCCGTAACTTACCTAGCACAGGAGCGGGACAAGTAGCACGGGCTATGGTGAGCCCGCAGTGGACTTACCCGGCACAGGAGCGGTGCTGAAAAATGGATGCTGTGAGACGAGGTTGTTATTGTAGTTGTTATAGATTCAGCTACTCGGAACAAGTTCCAAGTAGCACGGGCTATGGTGAGCCCGTAACTTACCTGGCACAGGAGCGGGGCAAGTAGCACGGGCTATGGTGAGCCCATAAATTACCTGGCACAGGAGCGGGGCAAGAAGCACGGGCTATGGTGAGCCTCGTGAGACGAGGGAGGTAAGGGCAATAAATAGGCAAGAGAGAGGTGAGGAGATGGAAATCGTAGAGGAGATAAGAGCAAGGCAAAAGGTACGGAAGGTAGGTGTAATAAGAGGGTAATAATAGGAATAAGAAAGGATCATAAGAGAAAACAAGAGAAGATAAAAGGAAGGGAAGGCTTATGTTAGGTTCACGTTTGTTAGAAGTTTAGAACATTTGTATATATACTGTGAAAGGAAAGAGTCAACAGCAACAAAGCCAGGACTCAGGTTCATGTTGGGTATGTTGTGTGTATCACCTCTGACACACAGTCGACTTGATAATGGTCCACGACGGTCAGAAACG
>WNGS01141380.1:5716-23225 GCA_020271785.1 Procambarus virginalis
GGTGGCAGCAAACAGGTGACCTTGGATAGGTTCGAAATTAAGAGATGAGGTCAAAAAGCACCTATTGGAGCTGGATGTGAGAAAAGCTGTTGGGCCGGATGGAATCTCGCCATGGGTATTGAAAGAGTGTGCAGGAGCACTTTGCTTACCACTCTCCATAGTGTATAGTAAGTCACTGGAAACGGGGGGACCTACCAGAAATATGGAAGACTGCTAATGTAGTACCAATATACAAAAAGGGTGACAGACAAGAGGCACTGAACTACAGGCCAGTGTCCTTAACTTGTATACCATGCAAGGTGATGGAGAAGATTGTGAGAAAACCTAGTAACACATCTGGAGAGAAGAGACTTCGTGACAACCCATCAACATGGGTTCAGGGAGGGTAAATCTTGCCTTACAGGCTTGATAGAATTCTACGATCAGGTGACAAGAATTAAGCAAGAAAGAGAAGGGTGGGCGGACTGCATTTTTTGGACTGTCGGAAAGCCTTTGACACAGTACCCCATAAAAGGTTGATGCATAAGCTGGAGAAACAGGCAGGAGTAACAGGTAGGGCGCTCCAGTGGATAAGGGAGTACCTAAGCAATAGGAAGCAGAGAGTTACAGTGAGGGGTGAAACCTCAGACTGGCGTGAAGTCACCAGTGGAGTCCCACAGGGCTCTGTACTTGGACCTATCCTGTTTCTGATATACGTAAATGATCTCCCAGAGGGTATAGACTCATTCCTCTCAATGTTTGCTGACGACGCCAAAATTATGAGAAGGATTAAGACAGAGGAGGACAGCTTGAGACTTCAAGACGACCTGGACAAGCTGCAGGAATGGTCGAACAAATGGCTGTTAGAGTTTAACCCAAGCAAATGTAATGTAATGAAGATAGGGGTAGGAAGCAGGAGACCAGATACAAGGTATCATTTGGGAGATGAAATACTTCAAGAGTCAGAGAGAGAGAAAGACCTGGGGGTTGATATCACGCCAGACCTGTCCCCTGAAGCTCATATCAAGAGGATAACATCAGCAGCATATGCCAGGTTGGCTAACATAAGAACGGCCTTTAGAAACTTGTGTAAGGAATCTTTCAGAACATTATACCACATATGTCAGACCAATCCTGGAGTATGCGGCTCCAGCATGGAGTCCCTATCTAGTCAAGCATAAGATTAAACTGGAAAAGGTTCAAAGGTTTGCTACCAGACTAGTACCCGAGCTGAGAGGTATGAGTTACGAGAAGCGACTGCAGGAATTAAACCTCACTTCGTTGGAAGACAGAAGAGTTAGGGGGGACATGATCACCACATTCAAGATTCTCAGGGGAATCGACAGGGTTGATAAAGACAGGCTGTTTAACACAAGGGGCACACGCACTAGGGGACACAGGTGGAAACTGAGTGCCCAAATGAGCCACAGAGATATTAGAAAGAACTCTTTTAGTGTCAGAGTGGTTGACAAATGGAATGCATTAGGAAGCGATGTGGTGAAGGCTGACTCCATACACAGTTTCAAGTGTAGATATGATAGAGCCCAATAGGCTCAGGAAACTGTACACCTGTTGATTGACGGTTGAGAGGCGGGACCAAAGAGCCAGAGCTCAATCCCCGCAAGCACAACTAGGTGAGTACAACTAGGTGAGTACACGGGCTCATACACACGCGGGCTTATACACGCGCGGACTCATACACACACGGGCTGGTACACACACGGGCTCATACACACACGGGCTCATACACACGCGGGCTCATACACACGCGGGCTTATACACGCGCGGGCTTATACACACACGGGCTCATACACATACGGGCTTAAACACGCACACGGGCTTATATACACACGGGCTCATACACACACGGGCTCATACACACACGGGCTCATACACACTCAGGCTTATACACACTCGGGCTCATACACACACTGGCTCATACACACACGGGCTCATACACACACGGGCTCATACACACACGGGCACACATGTGGTGGAGGCTGACTCCATACACAGTTTCAAGTGTAGATATGATAGAGCCCATTAGGCTCAGGAAACTGTACACCTGTTGATTGACGGTTGAGAGGCGGGACCAAAGACCCAGAGCTCAACCCCCGCAAACACAACTAGGTGAGTACAACTAGGTGAGTACACACGGGCTCATACACACACGGGCTCATACACACACGGGCTCAGACACACACGGCCTCGTACACACACGGGCTCATACACACACTGGCTCATACACACACGAGTTCATACACACACGGGCTCATGCACACTCGGGCTCATACACACGTGGGCTTATACACACACGCGGGCTTATACACACACGGGCTTATACACACACGGACTAATACACATAAGGGCTTATACACACACGGACTCATACACACAAGGGTTTATACACACACGGACTCATACACACACGGACTCATACACACACGGGCTTATACACACACGGACTCATACACACAAGGGCTCATACACACTGCCTGCCACAGAGATATTAGAAAGAACTTTTTTAGTGTCAGAGTGGTTGCCAAATGGAATGCATTAGGAAGTGATGTGGTGGAGGCTGACTCCATACACAGTTTCAAGTGTAGATATGATAGAGCCCATTAGGCTCGGGAAACTGTACACCTGTTGATTGACGGTTGAGAGGCGGGACCAAAGAGCCAGAGCTCAACCCCCGCAAGCACAATTAGGTGAGTACAATTAGGTGAGTACACGGGCTCACACACACGCGGGCTCATACACACACGGGCTTATACACACACGGGCTCATACACATACGGGCTTAAACACGCACACGGGCTCATACACACACGGGCTTATACACATGGGGCTCATACACACACGGGCTTATACACACACGGGGTCATACACACGCGGGCTTATACACACTCGGGCTTATATACACACGGACTCATACACACACGGGCTCATACACAAACGGGCTCATACACACACGGGCTCATACACACTGCCTGTAGAAATAGATCTTATACACACTCTATACTAAGGGCTCTATGGGCTTATACACACTCGGGCTTATATACACACGGACTCATACACACACGGGCTCATACACACACGGGCTCATACACACACGGGCTCATACACAAACGGGCTCTTACACACACGGGCTCATACACACTGCCTGTAGAAATAGATCCCACCTGCTCATCATGGGCGACTTCATCATGGAAGGATTGACTGGGAGAACAAGGAACCGCATGGAGGCGAGGATACGTGGAGAGCCAAACTATTGGAAGTGGTGACAAGAAACTTTTTAACCCACCATGTTGGCGAACCCACAAGGATGAGAGGCAATGACGAACCAGCGAGACTCGACCTAGTCTTCACTCTGAACCACTCCGACATAAGAGAAATCGGTTTTGAGGACCCAGTAGGAATGAGCGACCACAGTGTACTGGTGTTTGAGTACCTGATTGAAGAAGGGTTATTGAACTCGAGGAGGGATACTGAAACCAAAAGGTTAGCATACCGAAAGGGAAACTATGAGGGGATAAGAACATTTCTGACAGAAATAGCATGGGAAACAGAGCTCAGGGGAAAGACGGCTCAAGATATGATGGATTACATCACGCAGAAGTGCAAGGACGCAGCAAACAAATTTGTCCCTGTCCAAAAGGAAAACAGAGAAATGAAAATGAGAAACCCATGGTTTAATCAGAGATGTAAGCTAGCTAAGCAGCAAAGTAAAAGGGCATGGAGAAACTATAGGAATAACAGGACTCTGGAGAGCAGAGAAAGATACCAGAACGCCAGGAATGAATATGTCAGGATGAGAAGAGAGGCAGAAAGACAATACGAAAATGATATCGCAAGCAAGGCAAAGACTCAGCCTAAATTGTTGCATAGCCACATCAGGAGAAAAACAACAGTAAAGGAACAGGTTATGAAACTGAGGATAGGGGGGGAAGGATTCCCTACAAATGACAAGGAAGTGTGTGAGGAGTTGAATAAGAAATTCCAGGAGGTCTTCACCTTCGAGCAAGGAGAAATTCCAGAGGTAAGAGAGGGAATAGCTAACCAGGAACCCTGGAAGACTTTGAGATTACCAGCGGGGAAGTAAGGAAGTGTTTACTAGAGTTGGATGTGACAAAGGCTATAGGCCCAGATGGAATCTCCCCATGGGTTCTAAAGGAAGGAGCAAGAGAACTGTGCCTACCACTCTCCATTGTGTATAACAAGTCACTGGCAACAGGGGAACTGCCAGATATTTGGAAAGCAGCTAACGTAGTCCCGATATACAAGAAAGGGGATAGACAGGAGGCACTGAACTACAGGCCAGTGTCCCTAACTTGCATACCATGCAAGCTGATGGAGAAGATTGTGCGAAAAAAACTAGTGGAGCATCTGGAGCGAAGGAACTTTGTAACACAGCACCAACATGGGTTCAGGGATGGCAGGTCCTGCCTCACAGGGTTACTTGAATTCTACGACCAGGCAACAAAAATAAGGCAAGAAAGAGAAGGGTGGGCAGACTGCATATTTTTAGATTGTCAAAAAGCCTTTGATACAGTGCCACACAAGAGGCTAGTGCGAAAGTTGGAGATGCAGGCTGGAGTGAAAGGGAAGGTACTCCGGTGGATAGAGGAGTACCTAAGCAACAGGAGACAACGAGTCTGTGTGAGGGGTGAAGTCTCAGATTGGCGAGACGTTACAAGTGGAGTCCCGCAGGGGTCAGTCCTTGGACCTATACTGTTTCTGGTATATGTAAATGATCTCCCAGAGGGTATAGATTCGTTCCTCTCAATGTTTGCCGACGATGCAAAAATTATGAGGAGGATTGAAACAGAGGATGATAGTAGGAGGCTACAAGATGACCAGATAGACTGAGTGAATGGTCCAACAAATGGCTGTTGAAGTTCAACCCAAGTAAATGCAAAGTAATGAAACTAGGCAGTGGATACAGGAGACCAGACACAGGATACAGATTAGGGGATGAAGTACTTAATGAAACAGACAGAGAGAAAGATCTAGGAGTTGATATCACACCAAACCTGTCTCCTGAAGCCCACATAAAGAGAATAACGTCTGCGGCATATGCGAGGCTGGCTAACATCAGAACAGCGTTCAGGAACCTGTGTAAGGAATCATTCAGAATCTTGTACACCACATATGTAAGACCAATCCTGGAGTATGCAGCCCCAGCATGGAGCCCGTACCTTGTCAAGCACAAGACGAAGCTGGAAAAAGTCCAAAGGTATGCTACTAGACTAGTCCCAGAACTAAGAGGCATGAGTTATGAGGAAAGGCTGCGGGAAATGCAACTTACGACACTGGAAGACAGAAGAGTAAGGGGGGACATGATCACAACCTACAAAATCCTCAGGGGAATTGACCGGGCAAACAAGGATGAACTATTCAACACTGGAGGGGCGCGAACAAGGGGACACAGGTGGAAGCTGAGTACCCAAATGAGCCACAGAGACATTAGAAAGAACTTTTTCAGTGTCAGGGTAGTTAGTAAATGGAATGCACTAGGCAGTGATGTGGTGGAGGCTGACTCCATACACAGTTTCAAATGTAGATATGATAGAGCCCAGTAGGCTCAGGAAACTGTACACCAGTTGATTGACAGTTGAGAGGCGGGACCAAAGAGCCAAAGCTCAACCCCCGCAAGCACAATTAGGTGAGTACAATTAGGTGAGTACACATACACATGTGTGTGAAAGAGTGGAATGATAAGGACAAACCGGAAGTGAATGAAATACCGAAGGCACTAGACATGAAAGGGGCTGAGGATAGCATTGAGAAGGTTTTCAGGCTAGGCTGGTATAAAAAAGACCGAGACCGTGTGTTAAAGATAGTGTTTGCAAACGAGAACACAAAGGAGATGATTCTAACAAAGAAAAGCCACCTGCAACATGTGGGAGAACTAAAAAAAGTATTCCTCCAGAGGGACATGACGAGGGAGGAGAGGGCCATGGCGGCAGAAGCAAGGAAAAAGCGCAGGGCGAGAGGGGGAAAACCAGGAAATCACAGCTCCCAACACATCACCCCCAGAGGCGAGGGGGGAACCCACAACCAGCTACCCAGTAACACCAGCGGGAAGGGCAACCCCACCAACCTCCTCTGCATAGAAAACCCCCCTACCCCAAACCCTCCCTACCCCCACTCAAATACCAAGCCAAATCTCCCTCCCCCTACACCCAATCCCCACCCTTCTACCCCTCCCCTCCTCCCACCGAGTCCCCCCTCCCCCCCCCCTTTCCTTCCTGTCCTCCCGCCCCTTTCACCCCATACCCTCCCTGTCCCTCCCCCTTCACTTGACCCCCACCCCTCATCCCAGTATTCTCTGTAACACTGTTATCCACCTCACAAATCCTCACGCCCATGGAACAGCTTCCCCCAACAGCAGAACACTCACCATGGAGGAGATTTGAGAAGGGACCGAAGAAAGTGAGCCTCAAGGCAATGTACACTAACATAGATGGAATTACAAATAAAGCAAATGAACTTGGAGAATGGGTAGTAGAGGAAAACCCAGACATAATAGCTCTCACAGAAACAAAGCTAACGAAAACAATAACAAATGCAGTGTTCCCACAGGACCATTATGTTATGAGGAAAGAGAGAGAGAAGGAAGAGGTGGTGGTGGTGTAGCCCTGCTGGTAAGAAAAGGCTGGGATTTTGAGGAGATGGTTATTCAGGGATATGAAGGTTTCAGTGACTACATAACAGGTACAAAACAACTGGAGGGCAAAAAATTATAGTCGTAGTTATATATAATCCACCACCAAATGACAGAAGACCCAGACAGAAATATGATAGAAATAACATGGCCACCATTAACATAATAGAGAGAGCAGCTTCTGTTGCTAGCAGGAATGGATCTGGACTACTAATCATGTGAGACTTCAACCATGGAAAGATAGATTGGGAGAACAGAGACCCGCATGGAGGACCAGAAACATGGAGAGCTAAGCTGCTGGACGTGGCAACAAGAAACATTCTAAGCCAGCACATTAAGCAACCAACAAGAATGAGAGGAGAAGATGAACCAGCAATGCTTGATTTAATATTTACCCTAAATGAGTGAGATATAAGGGAAGTCAAGATGGAAGCACCCTTGGGAATGAGTGATCACAGTGTAGTAAACTTTGAGTACCTGGTAGAGATAGGAATTATCTCCCCCCAAAAAGAACTAGGAAACAAAAGGCTGGCATACCGAAAGGGACATTATGAGAGGAGAAGCTTCTTAATGGAAATACCTTGGGACACAGTCCTCAGAGCTAAGTCTGTACAAGATTTGATGGACTATGTCACCCAAAAGTGTCAGGAGGCAGTAAGCACATACATCCCGGCCCAAAAGGAAAAATCCGAGAAGCAAAAGAAGAATCCATGTATAATAGGGCATGTATGGAAGCAAAGAAACTGAATAAAAGGGCGTGGAGGAACTTCCAGAATAACAGAACACCAGAAAGCAGAGAGAGATACCAGAGAACCAGGAATGAGTATGTCAGGGCGAGAAGAGAAGCAGAGAAAAGTTATGAAAATGATATAGCTACAAAGCCAAGACCGAACCAAAGCTACTCCACAGTCACATCAGAAGGAAAACATCAGTGAAAGAACAGGTAATGAAACTTAGAACAGGCGAGGACAGGTATACAGAGAATAACAAAGAGGTGTGTGAAGAACTCAACAAGAGGTTCCAGGAGGTCTTCACAATAGAACAAGGTGAGGTCACTGTGCTAAAAGGAAGGGAAGTAAACCAGGCGGCCTTAGAAGGGTCCGAAATTACGAGAGAGGAGGTCAAGAGACATCAGGATGTCTGGACATCCAGATGTCCAGACATCCAGATGTCTGGTCATCTGGTCACCATATCTAGTCATCCAGACATCCAGATCTGCTGGATCTGGATGTTAGAAAGGCTGTTGGTCCAGACGGGATCTCGCCATGGGTACTGAAAGAGTGTGCAGAGGCACTTTGCTTGCCACTCTCCATAGTGTATAGTAGGTCACTGGAGACGGGAGACCTACCAGAAATATGGAAGACGGCGAATGTGGTCCCAATAAACAAAAAGTTCGACAGGCAACAGGCACTGAACTACAGGCCAGTGTCCTTTACTTGTATACCATGCAAGGTGATGGAGAAGATCGTGACAAAAAACCTAGTATGACATCTGGTGAGAAGGGACTTCATGACAAATGGTAAACATAGGTTCAGGGAAGGTAAATCTTACCTGACTGGCTTAATAGAATTCTACGACCAGGTAACAAAGATTAAGCAAGAAAGAGAGGGCTGGGAAGACTGCATTTTCTTGGATTGACAGAAAGCCTTTGACACAGCACCGCATAAGAGGCTGGTTCATAAGCTGGAGAGACAAGCAGGTGTAGCTGGTAAGGTGCTCCAGTGGATAAGGGAGTACCTAAGCAATAGGAAGCAGAGAGGTACGGTGAGGGTTGAGACCTCCGATTGGCTTGAAGTCACCAGTGGAGTCCCACAGGGCTCTGTACTCGGTCCTATCTTGTTTCTGATATATGTAAATGATCTCCCGGAGGGTATAGATTCATTTCTCTCAATGTTTGCGGACGATGCCAAAATTATGAGAAGAATTAAGAGAGAAGAGGACTGTTTGAGGCTTCAAGAAGACCTAGACAAGCTGAAGGAATGGTCGAACAAATGGTTGATAGAATTTAACCCAACCAAATGTAATGTAATGAAGATAGGTGTAGGGAGCAGGAGGCCAGATACAAGGTATCATCTGGTAGAGGAAATTCTTCAGGAGTCAGAGAAAGAAAAAGACTTGCGGGTTGATATCACGCCAGACCTATCTCCTGCAGCCCATATCAAGAGGATAACATCAGCGGCATATGCCAGGCTAGCCAACATAACAACGGCATTCAGAAACTTGTGTAAAAAATCATTCAGAACTTTGTATACCACATATGTCAGGCCAATCCTGGAGTATGCAGCCCCCAGCATGGAGTCCATATTTAGTCAAGGATAAGACTAAACTGGAAAAGGTTCAAAGGTTTGCCACCAGACTAGTACCCGAGCTGAGAGGTATGAGCTACGAGGAGAGACTACGGGAATTAAACCTCACTTCGCTGGAAAACAAAATAGTTAGGGAGGACTTGATCACCACATTCAGGACTCTGAAGGGAATTAATAGGGTAGATAAAGACAGGCTATTTAACACAAGGGACACACGCACAAGGGGACACAGGTGGAAACTGAGTGCCCAAATGAGCCACAGAGATATTAGAAAGAACTTTTTTAGTGTCAGAGTGGTTGACAAATGGAATGCATTAGGAAGTGATGTGGTGAAGGCTGACTCCATACACAGTTAAAAGTGTAGATATGATAGAGCCCAATAGGCTCAGGAATCTGTACACCTGTTGATTGACGGTTGAGAGGCGGGACCAAAGAGCCAGACCTCAACCCCCGCAAACACAACTAGGTGAGTACAACTAGGTGAGTACAGGGGCTCATACACACTCGGGCTCATACACACGCGGGCATATACACACACGGGCTCATACACACGCGGGCTCGTACACACACGGGCCCGTACACACGCGGGCTCATACACACGCGGACTCATACGCACACGGGCTCATACACACACACGGGCTCATACACACACGGGCTCATACACACGCGGGCTCGTACACACACGGGCCCGTACACACACGGGCTCATACACACGCGGACTCATACGCACACGGGCTCATACACACACACGGGCTCATACACACACGGGCTCATACACACACACGGGCTCATACACACACACACGGGCTCATGCACACGCGGGCATACACACTCACACACGGCACACCATAGCAAGACTGTACAACTATTTATGAATAAAACCTTTTATTTTTATTTTCTAAGTGAGGTGTATTACTCGTAAAATGACAAGATGAAGTCTTCTGATGCGGGTTTGTGACACTATTCAGAAGTGAAGGCCTCATAAATGTCAATGTATTCCTCATGAATGAGGATAAGTGTCACGAGGCGATGAGCATCTTATGGAAATGGCTGGTTTCGTGTATGTCACTATTGATACTGAGCAAGATGTTTTATGAGCTGCTCGTTAATGAGCGTTTTGAACGATCGTTTTGTTGAGGAATGTTGTTGTTGTTTTAGATTCAGCTACTCGGAACAAAAAGTTCCAAATAGCACGGGCTATGGTGAGCCCATTGTGGACTTACCTGGCACAGGAGCGGGGCTGTAACTTTTGGTTGTTGAGGAAGCCACCGAGATAATTTATTATGCAGATAATGAGGTGTGAGTGTGTGGCAGCAGGTAATGAGGTGTGAGTGTGTGGCAACAGGTAATGAGGTGTGAGTGTGTGGCAACAGGTAATGAGGTGTGAGTGTGTGGCAGCAGGTAATGAGGTGTGAGTGTGTGAGTCACTACACTCCGTCTCTATGACTTCTTGAAGTATTTACTTAAAAATATGTATCATATATCACCTTAAAGGGTCACTTATCATCCAGGTGATGATGAGGGTTCTTGAAGTCTAACCCACACACCAGAAGATGCGGAGACGACGACGTGTCGGTCCGTCCTGGACCACTATCAGTCTACCCGATAATGGTCCAGGACGGACCGACACGTCGTCGTCGTCTCCTCATCATGGTGTTTGGTTTAGTCTTCATATCTTCAGCCACGGTATTGTGACTCATTGTCTGCATAAGGGTTCTTGACGCCTTTGGTGAGTTACAAGAGGTTGCAAGCAGTGACTCTTAAAAGCAACTCTACTACTACAAGTAATAATAACAATGACTTGAATATCATTTGCTATCCATATACTTACTAGTTTACATCAGGGTGTTATTGCCGCTGTGCCTTAACTAATAACCCACTGTACGGACCAAAGACAAGCAGAAAGCGGTTGCTTGCCCCCGTGCTCGTGACTTACCAACGCAGACGTCCTTGCCGTAGTTGTAGGGGTAGAAGTTCCTGTAGGCGACGTCGACGGTGCCACAGGCGTCCTGGTAATCGCGGATGAATACGTAGGTGGGCACCTCCACCTGACTCACATTCTCTCCAGCGAACCAGTCAAGAAGGCAGTCCGCACACTCTGTAACAGTGGTAGTCTACGATCTGGTGTCCGTCTCGCCACGGTGGTGGTAGAGATTGATTAATTGATGAAAATTAAGCCACCCACGAGGTGACATGGACATGAATAGTCAGTAAGTGGTAGAAGGTGGTAGAGGAGGGAGAGAATTATAACTGGGTGTCCTTCACACCGAGGTTGAAGTGTAGGGGGGGGGGGGGGGTGACTGAAAGGGAGCTTTATAACTAGGCGTCAGCCAGAAAAGCGGGTTGGCACCGCTCCTGTGCCAGGTAAGTCCACTACGGGCTCAGCATAGCCCGTGCTACTTGCCCCGCTCCTGTGCCAGGTAAGTTACGGGCTCACCATAGCCCGTTCTACTTGGAACTTGTTCCGAGTAGCTGAATCTATAACAACAACAACAGAGAAGCGTCCAGTATTCAAAATGTCCTACGTTCAAGCAATTAGGTCACTCATTGACTATGCTGCTCCTGCTCTTACATCCCTCAATAATAACCAATGGGAGAAACTGGAAGTGTCTCAAAATGATGCCCTCAGAGCAATGCTGGTAGCACCTATATGGACGCGTCAAGAGAATCTAAGAATGGAAACCAACTTACCAGCCTTAGAAAACACGATCAAATAAAGAATTGCCACCATAAAAACAAAACTTGTTGGAACCACCACCATACTGTCAATCAGAGATAGCATACACAGATCGCTTCAGAGAAACCTTCAATATAGAACAATTGCATGGACGGATAATCTGGTCAAATTCTAGAGAAAGTGGGCTTGAAATGGACCAATAAAAACAAAGGAGAAGACAGACCATATCAGCACTTTCGGCAACCTCCTCCATGGGAAGAATGTAGTCTAAAGATGATCATTGAAGGATTACCGGTTAAAAAATCAGCATGTGACTCGCAGAAGCTCAAAGCAATCATAGAACAATAAATGGAAACCATCTCAAGACCGACAAACGACTCACATC
This sequence comes from Procambarus virginalis, assembly GCA_020271785.1. NCBI lineage: Eukaryota > Metazoa > Arthropoda > Malacostraca > Decapoda > Cambaridae > Procambarus > Procambarus virginalis. Next base: position 17,731 of record WNGS01141380.1, read on the forward strand.
TTCACAGTTGGATCAGTTGATCAAGAAAGAGGTTCTGCTGGGGCAGCAGTTTACACTAACAACCATGAAGCTTACTGGAGCGTGAAGACTGGGTGCTCAACATTGCAAACAGAATTATATGCCCTGAAGGAGGCCATAATCTATACAATTGAGAATAATTTACATGATGTCATCATTCATACTGACTCTAAATCTTCACTCCAGGCATTGTTATCCAGTCAGTACAGAGATAGTATACAACTCCTCATAGAAATCCAACATATAGGAAAAGAAGCCCATAATCTAGGGCTGTCAATCACCCTAAATTTGATACCAAGTCACATTGGCATAGATGGTAATGAAAAGGCAGACTCACTAGCAAAAACTGCCACTGCTCTACCTGTTGTACAGGTTCAAATACCTCCAAGTTTTTCACAGACTAAGGAGCAAACCAAGAAGAAAATACTCCCATATATCAAAAGTCGCCACAGAGCCAAAGTAGAGGAAGGAAGATCCACTGCGATATGCAACCCGTTCTCGCACTTTCTTACAGTCAATATTGACTTATTAAATACGTGCATATGTGGCATACTAAACATACTAGTTTACCTTGAAAAGCTTCATAGAAAACACCGACCTTACCTAACTTTCTTAGTATGTTAAGATAAGCATCTTATTGCTTCGTAATTACAATTATTACCTAACCTATACCTATAATAGGTTAAGTTATAATTGTAATTACGAAGCAATAAGATGCTTATCTTAACATACTAAGAAGGCTAGGTAAGGTCGGTGTTTTCTATGAAGCTTTTCAAGGTAAACTAGTATGTTTAGTATGTCACATATGCACGTATTAAATAAGTCAATATTGACTATACGAAAGTGCGAGAACGGGTTGGCGATATGATACGAAGAAGCCACTGGGTACTACTCTTTCAAGCCTGACAAAAAGGTAACCAGAGACATTGCAGTAGCCATACACAGACTCAGACTTGGTTACAAGTGCTGCTGGGAGGAAATGAACCCAATAGTTAAAGTGTGTCATATCTGTGGAACAGAAGCAGAGGTGCCACTATTGCACTACTTACTGGAATGAGAAGCTACTGACGTTCTGTGCACCAAACTCAACAGTAATCCAACGACAGCAGCTCCATTAGATGCACATTCCACCGCGACTACAATGATTAGAAAAGCTGTTGAAGAATGGGACTCGGTAGTGAACTTTCTGCATCTACATCCGCCACCAAGATTATGTTATTAAAACAAGACTAAAACCAGTGCACTAAAACAGAAGCGAAAAAAGAAACTGGGAAATAGGAGGAAACCCCACCTCCATTTAAAACTTTGACCCAAATATCACAGTAACAAGTTTATCGCGAATAACCAAACTCAATTACGGGCTCACCCTAGACCGTGTTACATGATGAGATGTGTGGACATTTCGTTCTGAGTAGCTAAATTTAAAACAACAACAAGGAGGCCTTAAGTCGATGACCGGGCCGCGGGGACGCTAAGCCCCGGAAGCACCTCAAGGTAACCCCATACTCTTCTCGAGTGTGTTGGCGCATATCCCATGGGCGGTAGCACAAAAAATATAGATGGCCCAAGAGGTCTTAATCAGACCTCAACAGAGACTTTTTCATTAACAATTACATCTAACCTACGCACCTTACAATTCGAATGTCACCTACGGTCATTTTTCTCATTACAATATGTATGTACTTGAACAAAATTATTAGCCAAAAAAGTACCATCAATGTATAGTACATAAGTGTTTTAGATACAGGGTATTAGAGGATCACAACTTATACCATAGTGAGACCACACTCTTAATATCTACTCACACAGAAGAGGACTGGACGAGTTAAGTAATTAAAGCTATCAAATGATTCATTTAAACACCAAGTAAATGAATCGAGTGGCACATTTAACCACACGTGCCAGCCAGAATGTCCTCAGTATATTGCAGCAGCTTATAAGGTAGAACCCGGCTGATAACCTCTCTGGAGTTGACCCTCTTAGACCAGGGCAAAAGTATCAGATCTTGAGGAACAGGGTTCATGACTACAATTACAGGCTCACAGTGGCTTAATAATAATAATAATAATAATAATTTATTCACAATATGGTACAATGGGTTGGTGAGATTACATAAGATTGGCATTTGTACATTCTTGTAAAGTCACTAACACGCGTAGCGTTTCGGGCAGGTCGTTAATCTAACATATCAGGTAAGATGAAAATGCACATTGTAACAAGGTTATATATCAACAAATAACTACAATATAAATTGACAGATATGATTACGCTGGTAAAGATATGTGTCTTAAGTAATACTATTGGGGAAGCGGGTAGTACAAGATACGGTGTGAGTTTGAAGCACAAGGTAGGTAACTATGGGGATGAAATTAGGTATCTTTTGGTTTTACTTTTGAATAGGGCATAGGTTGGACAATTTTTTAATTCGTCAGGGAGTGAGTTCCAAAGACTGAGCCCTATTATTTGCATGGAGTGTTTGCACAGATTTTGTTTGACACTGGAGATATCAAAGATATATTTATTTCTGGTGTAATGCTCATGGTTTCTATTATACCTATAAAAGAAAAGTTTCAGATCAAGATTAGCATTTAGGAACAATGTTTTGTACATGCAAATAGCAGATGATAATGTATGGAATGAGTGTATGTTTATCATGTTAAGGAACTTAAAAAGAGGAACTGTGTGTTGTCTGAAGAAAAAGTTTGTTATAGTTCTGATAGTAGATTTTTGCCGAGTGATGATGGGCTGAAGGTAATTTGCAGTGGTTGAACCCCATGCACAAATACCGTGTGTAAGATAAGGATAGATTAGTGCATAGTATAATGAGAGGAGAGCAGAGCGATGAACATAATATCCAATTTTAGAAAGTATGACGACCATTTTTTATACTTTTTTGGCTATGTATTGTATGTGGGTGCTGAAGTTCAGTCTCTTGTCTATGTATAGGCCAAGGAACTTTCCCTCATTTGTACTGCTAATGGTAACATTGTCTATCTGAAGTTGAATTTGATTTGATGATTTACTACCAAATAAAAAGCAGAAGGTCTTTTTTATGTTTAGTATTAGTTTGTTGGTTGACATCCATGAGTGGACTTTTTATAATTCATTATTGACAATATTATTTAGTGTGTGTGGGTTGGGGTCAGAATAGATGAAGGTAGTGTCGTAAGCAAATAGTCTAGGTTTAAGAATGTTAGAAATATTTGGCAAATCATTGATGTATATATATATATATATATATATATATATATATATATATATATATATATATATATATATATATATATATATATATATATATATATATGTATATTCAGGGTTCCTGCCCGCCATCTGAGGAGCTGGAGGAACTCGACAACCTATGATAACCATCTTTGTACCCTATATGTAACTCCTTTTTTGTAACAAAGTTCAAATAAAACAAATATATATGTGTACATACAAAAGATTGGGGGTGGTAGGAGAAGATAATATTAGTGTTCAGTGAGAAACCACAAGGTCTCCTCTGAATACTTTTTATTTTCTTCTCCGAGGCTATGGGTCCCCACAGTGGCACCAGAGGTGGTACCCTCACAAACTTTAAATATATATATATATATATATATATATATATATATATATATATATATATATATATATATATATATATATATATATATATATATAAGTTTGTGAGGGTACCACCTCTGGTGCCAATGTGGGGACCCATAGCCTCGGAGAAGAAAATAAAACGTATTCAGAGGAGACCTTGTGGTTTCTCACTGAACACTAATATTTTCTTCTCCTACCACCCCCATTCTTTTGTATGTACACATATATATTTGCTATATATATATATATATATATATATATATATATATATATATATATATATATATATATATATATTGGCCCATATTTCTTGATGTTTCTATATTGGGGCGGAGTCTTGAAGTGGGTAGAATATAGTTGTGCGTTAATTGGCTGTTGATTGCTGGTGTTGTGGATTGCTCAACAGCCAATTAACGCACAACTATATTCTACCCACTTCAAGACTCCGCTCCAATATAGAAACATCAAGAAATATGGGCCAATAGGCCTTCTGCAGTTCTATCCTTACCCATCTTCTGCAAATCTATACCCATTGTTCTGTGTTCTGTGTTTTGTTGAAAGTTTGTTTTTCACCCCACTATTGTATTACATCACCTAACCCAAATGCAGGTATAAGATCCAATGCTGTTTCAGTCATAAGTTGTGTGTGGATAAACTAAAGTCTTTGAAAATGTAATAAGTTTTACGAAACGCGCTCAAGTGTCGCGTCAGACTAGAAATAAAAATGAATTTTGGAGAATGATTTTTCATTTACCGTCACCAGTAAAAAGAAACATAAGGAAAATCGAGAAAATTCGTGTTAGAATTATTAATCTTACTTTTTCGGTCATATTTAATAATATATGTCTACAGGAAAGACTGCTACCAAAATATACTAATATATATATATATATATATATATATATATATATAATATATATATATATATATATATATATATATATATATTAGAAATAGGAGAGGGCCTAAGATGTTTCCCTGTGGCACTCCTACTGTTAATGGTAGAGTAGGGGAGGTTATGTTATTGATGGCTATATATTGATGTCTGTCACTGAGATAAGGACGAATAGAGTTCATAGACAGGCCTTTGATACCATAATGGTGAAGTTTAAGTAGGAAGTAGTTATGATTTACAGTATCAAAGGCGTTTCTCAGGTCAATGAAAAGACCAATTGGGAACTCATTTTTGTCGAGGGCTATGTAGATAAAATTAAGCAGACAAATAATGGCATCATTGGTACTCTTTTGGGAACGGAAGCCAAACTTGCAGGGACTTAATATGTTGAGTTTCACAAAATAGGAATAGAACTGTTTGTAAATAATTTTTTCAAATATTTGTGAAAGTATAGGTAAATTTGATATTTGGTCAAATCCGACAGCTTAATCAAATAAATCAGATAGCTTACCTAATATGCACCACCGTATGGGTAACTGATACAGCGAGAAGGATGTAGGGGTTGAGAGACTAGTGGGTGGCTCACCGAGGTCGGGAGGTGGTGGTGAAGGATGTAGGGGTTGAGAGACTAGTGGGTGGCTCACCGAGGTCTGGGAGGTGGTGGTGAAGGATGTAGGGGTTGAGAGACTAGTGGGTGGCTCCCGAGGTCTGGGAGGTGGTGGTGAAGGATGTAGGGGTTGAGAGACTAGTGGGTGGGCCACTAAGGTCTGGGAGGTGGTGGTGAAGGATGTAGGGGTTGAGAGACTAGTGGGTGGCTCACCGAGTGTCTGGGAGGGGTGGTGAGGTGTAGGGGAGAGACAGGGTGCTACGGGTCTGGAGGGGGGAAGTTGTGAGAGACTAGTGGGTGGCTCACCGAGGTCTGGGAGAGCGTTGAGGTGCATGTCGGAGGTGTCGGGTCCTGTCAGCAGGGTGTAGCGGTCGGGGGAGCTCT
>WNGS01141383.1:0-18649 GCA_020271785.1 Procambarus virginalis
CAGTGACCCAAAGCATCACAGGACAGTGACCGGAGCATCACAGGACAGTGACCCAGAGCATCATAGGACAGAGACCCGGAGTATCACACGACAGTGACCCAGAGCATCACAGGACAGGACCAGACACATCACAGGACAGTGACCCGGAGCATCACAGGAACAGAGACCCGGAGCATCACAGGACTGTGACCCAGAGCATCATAGGACAGAGACCCGGAGTATCACAGGACAGTGACCCAGAGCATCACAGGACAGTGACCTAGAGCATCACAGGCAGTGACCAGAACATCACAGGGCAGTGATCTGGAGCTTCAGGACAGTGACCAGAGCATCACAGGACAGTGACCCTGAGCATCACAGGACAGTGACCCGGAGTAACACAGGACAGTGATCGTGAGTATCACATGACAGTGACCAGGAGCTTCACAGGTCTTTGATCAGGAGCATCACAGGACAGTGACCCAGAGCATCACAGGACAGGACCCAGAGCATCACAGGACAGTGACTAGGACAGGACAGTGACCAGGAGTATCACGGGACACCGCCCCAGAGCATTACAGGACAGTGACCCGGAGCACATAGGACAATGACTCAGATCATCACAGGACAGTGACCCCGATCATAACAGGACACATGACCCGGAGCATCACAGGACAGTGACCCGGAGCACCACAGGACAGAGACCCGGAGTATCACAGGAAAGGACCCGAGCATCACAGTACAGTGACTGGATTATCACAGGAAAGTGACCCAGAGTTCACAAGACAATGACCCAGAGCATCAAAGGACAGTGACCCGGAGCATCACAGAACAGTGACTTGGATTATCACAGGAAGTGACCAAGAGTATCACAAGACAGTGACCAGAGCATCACAGGACAGTGACCTAGAGCATCACAGTACAGTAACCCGGAGCATCACAGGACAGTGACCTGAGCATCACAGTACAGTAACCAGGACAGGACAGTGACCCAGAGCATCACAGGACAGTGACCCTGAGCACCACAGGACAGTGACACTGAGCATCACAGGACAGTTTCCCAGAGTATCACACGACAGTGACCGGGAGTATCACATGACAGTGACCAGGAGCATCACAGGACTTTGACCAGGAGCATCACAGGACAGTGACTCAGAGCTTCACAGGACAGTGATCCAAAGCATCACAGGACAGTGACCAGGACAGGACAGTGACCAGGAGTATCACAGGACACCGACTCAGAGCATTACAGGACAGTGACCCGGAGCATCACAGGACACTGACCCAGAGTATCACAGGACAGTGACCTGGAGCATCACAGGACAGTGACCAACACATCACAGAACAGTGACCATGAGCATCACAGGTCAGTGATCCAGAGCATCACAGGACAGTGACTCGGAGCATCACAAGACAGTGTCACAGAGCATCACAGGACAGTGACCCAGAGCATCACAGGACAGTGACCTGAAACATCACATAACACTGACCCAGAGCATACTGGACAGTGACCAAGAGTATCACAAGACAGTGACCCTGAGCATCACAGGACAGTGACCTGAAGCATCACAGAACAGAGACCCGGAGCATCACAGGACAGTGACCCGGAGCATCACAAGACAGTGACAGGGAGCATCACAGGACAGTGACCCAGAGCATCACAGGACAGTGACAAAGAGCCTCACTGGACAGTGACCCGGAGCATCACAGGACACTGACCCAGAGCATCACAAGACAGTGACCTGGAGCATCACACGACAGTGACCAAGAGCATCACAGGACAGTGACCGGAGCATCACAGGACTGTTACCCAGAGCATCACAGGACAGAGACCCGAAGTATCACAGGACAGTGACCCAGAGCATCACAGGACAGTGACCCAGAGCATCACAGGGCAGTGTTCTGGAGCATCACAGGACAGTGACCAAGAGCCTCACATGACAGTGACCAAGAGCATCACAGGACAGTGACCCGTAGCATCACAGGACAGTGACCCACAGCATCACAGGACAGTGACCCGGAGCATTACAGGACAATGACTCAGATCATCACAGGACAGTGACCCCGATCATCACAGGACAGTGACCCGGGGCACCACAGGACAGAGACCCGGAGTATCACAGGAAAGTGACCCAGAGCATCACAGGACAGTGACCCGGAGCATCACAGGACAGTGACCTGGAGTATCTGAGGAAAGTGACCCAGAGTATCACTAGACAGTGACCAGAGCATCACAGCACACTGACCCGGAGCATCACAGGACAGTGACCCGGAGCACCACAGGACAGTGACCCGGAGTATCACAGGAAAGTGACCCAGAGTATCACAAGACAGTGACCCGGAGTATAACAGGACAGTGACCCAGAGCATCACAGGACAGTGACCTGGAGAATCACAGGACAGTGACCCAGAGCATCACAGGACAGTGACCCGGAGCATCACAGCACAGTGACCCGGAGCATCACTGGAAAGTGACCCGGAGCATTACAGGACAGTGACACATATCATCACGGGACAGTGACCCGGAGCATCACAGCACAGTGACCCGGAGCATCACTGGAAAGTGACGCAGAGCATTACAGGACAGTGACCCAGAGCATCACAGAACAGTGACCCAGAGCATCACAGGACAGTGACCTAAAACATCAGAGGAGTGTGACTCTGATCATCATAGGACAGTGACCCGATATCACAGGACAGTGACCCGGAGCATCACAGGACAGTGACCCGGAGCATCACAGGACAGTGACCCAGAGCATCACAGGACAGTGACCCGGAGCATCACAGGACAGAGACCCAGAGCATCACAGGACAGTGACCAGAGCATCACAGGACAGTGACCCAGAGTATCACAGGACAGTGACCTGGAGCATCACTGGACAGTGACCTGGACCATCACAGGACAGTGACCCAGAGTATCACAGGACAGTGACTTGGAGCATCACAGGAGAGTGACCCAGAGCATCACAGGACAGTGACCCAGAGCATCACAGGACAGTGACCAGGAGCATCACAGGACAGTGACGCAAAGTATCACAGGACAGTGACCTGGAGCATCACAGGACAGTGACCCAGAGCATCACAGGACAGTGACACTGAGCATCACAGGACAGTGACCCAGAGCATCACAGGTCAGTGACCTGGAGCTTCACAGGACAATGACCAAGAGCATCACAGGACAGTGACTAGGGCAGGACAGTGACCAGGAGTATCACAGGACAATGACCGGGAACATCACAGGACAGTGACCCAGAGCATCACAGGACACTGACCCACAGCATCACAGGACAGTGATCTGGAGCATCACAGGACAGTGATCTGGAGCATCACAGGACAGTGACCCAGAGCATCACAGGACAGTGACCCTGAGCATCACAGGACAGTGACCCGGAGTCACACAGGACAGTGACCGGGAGTATCACATGACAGTGACCAGGAGCTTCACAGGACTTTGATCAGGAGCATCACCGGACTGTGACCCAGAGCATCACAGGACAGTGACCCAGAGCATCACAGGACAGTGACTAACACAGGACAGTGACCAGGAGTATCACAGGACACCGACCCAGATCATTATAGGACAGTGACCCGAGCATCATAGGACAATGACTCAGATCATCACAGGACAGTGACCCCGATCATCACAGGACACTGACCCGGAGCATCACAGGACAGTGACCCGGAGCACGACAGGACAGAGACCCGGAGTATCACAGGAAAGTGACGCAGAGCATCACAGGACAGTGACCCGGAGCATCACAGGACAGTGACCTGGATAATCACAGGAAAGTGACCCAGAGTATCACAAAACAATGACCCAGAGCATCACAGGACAGTGACCCGGAGCATCACAGGACAGTGACCTGGATTATCACAGGAAAGTGACCCAGAGTATCACAAGACAGTGACCCAGATCATCACAGAACAGTGACCTAGAGCATCACAGTACAGTGACCCGGAGCATCACAGGACAGTGACCCTGAGCATTACAGGACAGTAACCAGGACAGGACAGTGACCAGGAGTATCACAGGACAGTGTCACAAAACATCACAGGACAGTGAGCAGGACACGACAGTGATCCAGAGCATCACAGAACAGTGACTCTGAGCATCACAGGACAGTGACCAGGACAGGACAGTGACCAGGAGAATCACAGGACAGTGACCCAGAGCATCACATGACAGTGACCCTGACCACCACAGGACAGTGACGCTGAGCATCACAGGACAGTGACCCGGAGTATCACACGACAGTGACCGGGAGTATCACATGACAGTGGCCAGGAGCATCACAGGACTTTGACAAGGAGCATCACAGGACAGTGACCCAGAGCATCACAGGACAGTGACCCAGAGCATCACAGGACAGTGACCCAGAGCATCACAGAACAGTGACCAGGACAGGACAGTGACCAGGAGCATCACAGGACCCCGACCCAGAGTATCACAGGACAGTGACCAGGAGCATCACAGGACAGTGACAAACAACATCACAGAACAGTGACCAGGAGCATCACAGGACAGTGATCCAGAGCATCACAGGACAGTGACCCGGAGCATCACAAGACAGTGTCCCAGAGCATCACAGGACAGTGACGCAGAGCATCACAGGACAGTGACCTGAATCATCACAGAACACTGACCCAGAACATAACAGAACAGTGACCAAGAGTATCACAAGACAGTGACCCAGAGCATCACAGGACAGTGACCTGGAGCATCACAGGACAGAGACCCGGAGTATCACAGGACAGTGACCCGGAGCATAACAAGACAGTGACAGGGAGCATCACAGGACAGTGACCCGGAGCATCACAGGACAGTGACCAGGAGCATCACAGGACAGTGACCTGGAGCATCACAGGACAGTGACCCGGAGCATCACAGGACAGTGACCAGGAGCATCACAGGACAGTGGCCCGGAGCATCACAGGACAGTGACCCAGAGCATCATAGGACAGTGACCCGGAGCATCACAGGACAGTGACCCGGAGCATCACAGGACTGTTACCCAGAGCATCACAGGACAGAGACCCGAAGTATCACAGGACAGTGACCCAGAGCATTACAGGGCAGTGACCCAGAGCATCACAGGGCCGTGATCTGGAGCATCACAGGACAGTGACCAAGAGCCTCACATGACAGTGACCAAGAGCATCACAGGACAGTGACCCGTAGCATCACAGAACAGTGACCCACAGCATCACAGGACAGTGACCCGGAGCATACAGGACAATGACTCAGATCATCACAGGACAGTGACCCCGATCATCACAGGACAGTGACCCGGAGCACCACAGAACAGAGACCCGGAGTATCACAGGAAAGTGACCCAGAGTATCACAGGACAGTGACCCAGAGCATCACAGGACAGGACAGTGACCCGGAGCATCACAGGACAGTGACCCGGAGCACCACAGGACAGAGACCCGGAGTATCACAGGAAAGTGACCCAGAGTATCACAAGACAGTGTCCCAGAGTATCACAGGACAGTGACCCAGAGCATCACAGGACAGTGACCTGAAGCCTCACAGAACACTGACCCAGAGCATCACAGGACAGTGACCCGGAGCATCACAGGACAGTGACCCGGAGCATCACAGGACACTGACCCAGAGCATCACAGGACAGTGACCCGGAGCATCACACGACAGTGACCCGGAGCATCACAGGACAGTGACTCGAAGAATCACGGAACTCTGACCCAGAGCATCACAGGACAGTGACCCGGAGTATAACAGGACAGTGACCCAGAGCATCACAGGACAGTGACCTGGAGAATCACAGGACAGTGACCCAGAGCATCACAGGACAGTGACCCGGAGCATCACAGCACAGTGACCCGGAGCATCACTGGAAAGTGACCCGGAGCATTACAGGACAGTGACACATATCATCACGGGACAGTGACCCGGAGCATCACAGCACAGTGACCCGGAGCATCACTGGAAAGTGATGCTCCGGGTCAATCCTTCTACCACGTCACCACATTATTACCAAACTTCTAGTTTTACATCACCATCAATATGGTACTTTGCATGGTGGAGTGTTAGATACTCTCACCGACCTCAGACAGAAATATTGGCTTCCTCAAGGTCGTCAAACTGTCAAATCAATTATTAAGTCCTGTATAATCTGTCAACGCTACGATGCTCGAGTGTGTCCTTACCCAGGACCTCCACCACTCCCTAAAGAGAGAGTAGTTCATCTTCGTCCGTTTGAGACTATTGGTGTCGATTACACAGGAGCCTTGCTTCTCACTGGCAATCCGGATAAGATACCAGTGAAAGCTTATATTTGCCTCTTCACATGTGCTACCACACGGGCGTACATTTAGAAGTGACTTCTGACATGAGTGCTGAAGCCTTCATCCAAGCTTTTCGTAGATTTGCAGCTCGCAGATCCTGTCCCAAACTCATGATATCTGATAATGGCTCAAATTTTGTGGCAGGAGAAGCCTGCTTACGAGAGATATGGAATCATCCAGAAGTGCAGTCTGTCATGCAGAGACGACAATGCCACTGGAAATTTATTGCTCCCAGAGCCCCCTGGCAAGGTGGGTTCTACGAACGAATGATAGGGACTGTCAAGAAGTGTTTAAGGAAGACCTTGCATCGACAGAAAATTAGTTACTCAGAACTCCAAACACTCGTCGTGGAAATTGAGGCGCGAGTCAACAATCGCCCATTAACTTATCTATCAGATGATTTCTCACAGAGAGAGCCTTTGAGTCCCTCGCATTTAATACATGGAGGCCTGCTGAGCCCTCTGATACCTTTGGCAGAAGAGGACCCCGTCGATCCTTCCTATGTAACCAGGAGTGACTTAGTACAAAGTTACCAACATCTCTCTAGAGTAATTGAAAGGTGGAATGAGGTGTGGACTCGAGAGTACCTCACCGCTCTACGAGAGTACCACTATGGAGCTTCGAGCCCCTATAATAAAGTACAGCTTAAACCAGGAGACCTAGTATTAGTTGACAGTGATGGACCAAGGTCAGAATGGCCTATAGGCAAAATTGTTGCAATCCACCCAGATCACCAAGGTATCCTGAGAGTAGTACGAGTTTTGTGCAAAGGCACTACTACTCTAAAGACATTAGAGAAGTTGGTACCTCTCGAATTAGCAGAACGAGAGTGTTTATCAGAACCAGCTTCAACAGTTTCCGAGGATAACAATTCTGATCCACCGAGCACACGCCCCACTAGAGCTGCTGCTCAACAATGTAAAAGGAAACTACAAGCCTATTATAGCTCTGACTAAGAGCAAATAATTTTTCATCCAATTTGAGTGATCATGATGATACTGTGTTGTGATGTCTAGTAACCAATCAGCTACAAGTCACAATGACCCAGACATTCACCTCACAGTAGAGTCTCAGTTACTTGAATTGTATGATTCAATCATTAAGTTGTGTAAACTATTAATTATGACATTAATTTTCATGTCTTAAATTCTTGTATGTCCTTGACATTTACGGGACATCCGTTGTGTGTGTACTAACATACTAACATACTAACATACTAACTTCGGGATAGGTACGTCAGTACTCAACATGGCACTGCGACCCGAGTTTTCTCCCCCCGGAGTTATGTTGGAAATTTCCAACACTTATCATCCATTATTATATTATGATAAATTACCATTAACTTACTAATTGCAGTAGCTCTTAACACCACTAACCGTAGTGTTAATATAAATTAATCTGAGCATATTGCTGATAATATTACTCCTGATAATGTAAATCAAGAGTTATTAATTGAAATTATTCAGTAACAGTTTTTATTCTGTTACGATCGAATGCTCTGGAGAAGTATAAATCACATCTCCATTTCTCGCTAGAGATCATTTATCGAGAATATTATAATTATTAATTCCCTATAATTTCAACCCAGTTCATATTATCGCATTTCATCCATAATTGCGCGGAAAAGAATAATTTGTGTTTAATAATTTCCGTGGTGAATGCGAGAGCGGGAGAGGGAGGGCGGCGACGCCATTACAACAACAAGGCACGCGCACGAGACAGCGTGGGAGAAAACACAAGGCTTCGCTGAGAATTCTTATCGACAAGAATTACGTTGATACTCAGTTAATAAGTGGAATTTACTTGCCTATGTGTTCTCTAGTGCCTCAGCAGTGAATAACGCGTCTACAATTAATACCAAGACCCACAATTAAGTGTGCACAGCAGTGAACATTGGGTCCAGCAGACGCACATTTCGGCAGACCTTAGTACTCGGTTACGCTCACAGGTTTTTCTTTTCTGTTTTGATGCATCAAAGTAGATAGTACCTTTGTGAGTAGTTTGTCGTCATGAAGAATGAACATCCCTAATCAAACGTTAGTAATATTTATCACCCAGCTCAGTTTCATGAATATCTGAACATAATTTGTAGCCTAGTCAATTGTTACTTTATATTTCTTGTATTACAGCGTGTATTTGAGACGCCAGCAAGATTCTCATCAATCGTGTTATTTACCTCGAGTTATTTCTCTATGGGGATTCCGTGACCACGAGGACGAATGATGAACTGGCGTTAGAAATCGTCTTACAGCTAAGACACATTTTTCTTATAAATTTATTCAATTTGATTATTGCTTCTATAATTAATATAGCAATTATCATAGAATGTTTATTGCCAGATTTGGTAGTTAATGTTTATTTTTAACTGTGCTCAATATTTATGCTCAGTGATTAATGATGATTAATGATCTTAAATGAATATAATTTGATTACCATATATTTGAATATATTGTAGTTAGATTTACCATATTATTAACCCAATAATGAACTAGTGACGAACCACACTGGTTCCTAGATATATATGAACTTCTAGAAATAACCCCCCAATGTTGATATTTGAGGCTTTGGCTTTAATTAATAATTACAGTCTTCATTATTTTCAAGTGAATATTCATTGAATGAGTTTCCATAGACACTGGTTCTCTGGTGTCATTCTAATGATCATTTTTATTTGTTTTCCCTCTTTTCTCAAAAGCGGGTGGTCCTTCGATTTATTTCAATACAATAATTAAATAATTTAATTTCTGAGTTCAAGCCCCAGATACCCAACATTTTGGTCCTTCGAACCGGATAATTACTAATCAATTAATCTATATCAGTTCTCAGACTGAAACAACATTTTGGTCTTATCGAACTGGATACATACCAATTACCATTAAACTGTATCCGTTCTCAGAAACCAAAACAACATTTTGGTCTCTTAGAACTGGATACAATCCAAGAAATTCTTACAATTAGTCCTGTACTAATGAGTAGTACATACATTATACATTTTTGTGCTGACCCTAGCAAGGGTGGGATTCAACATTACAGTAACTCTGATTAGAGTGTACCCATATCAATTATTTGTGTATTCATTATTTTTGTGTGTGGTTTTGAGTGTTGCTGTATGATCACCATTACATCTAATGGTGATAATGATGGGCTAGCCGGACGAAAGTTAATGGTGACATGCAGACACCACTCAAAATCTTTAGCTATATACTTGTTAGGTAGGGACATTTAACCTCAAAGTGAGGTAGAGTTTAATTTAGCCAGAACTCAGGCTATACTCAATATTAATTATCAACTAATGAACAAGTATCCCAGCTTCATTAGTAATATTCAATCAAGTCCTATGAAATTTGGACTTAAAGCTAACATGGCTACTCCTGAGCAATTAAGGAGAACCTATATTGGCCTCAAAGGCCATTTAACTAGACTAATTAATAAGTCTGATGACTTGTCCAAGGCAACTCCCATTGATTACTATCTACTAGAATCATCAGTGAGAGTAGCTAATCTTAAGTTTGATCAAGTTAAATCAGCAAGTCAGTCTTATCTTAACTCACTGAATGCTACTGAAACTGATCTAGAGGAATTAGATCAAATTGTAGCAAATATTTCACAACACGAAGATGAGACTCAAGATAAATTTGATGTACTATCCAGTATAGTAAACCATCAATCCAATACAAATTCTACTATGTCTCAATCCAGTAATCAATTACCTGAGGTTCGTCTACCTACTTTAGACTTACCTACATTTGCAGGGCTGGATGAAGAAAATTGGGACACATTTTGGACTTCATTTGAAGTTCATATCCATAACAGGTCTTATCTTGACCCAATTTCTAAATTTTCATACCTGATTAGTCTTCTCAAAGGGGAAGCTAAAAAGGTTATAAATAACTTAGCTCTCACTGAGAGTAATTATGTGGAAGCTATAAAACTGCTGAAGTTGAATTATTGCAACCAGGAGTTAAGTATAGCTAACCTTTATTACCAATTGCTAGATCTGAATGCACCAAGTAACAGACCAGACTCACTTCAAAGCTTCAGGCTAGAAGCAGAGTCTCTAGTGAAGGCCTTAGGTACTAAAGTTGATGTACCAGCTTCAGAATGGTCAATCAAGTTACTTTTGCAGAGGAAATTACCTCAAATTATCTTAGCAGAAATATGTTCACATTATAAAACGAGTTTCTCACTCTCGAGCAAATATTCGAGGGGCTGAGAATAACAGTTAACAGGTTGAAGACTCATGATAAGATTAAACCTGAGTCTAAATTACCTAACATTGACATCTCAGTCAAACCCAAATTGACTTTGAATAAATCCAATAAATCTAAGCCTAAGACTACTCCATCCACTGGAAAGGGGAGTGGTAGTGTAGGTACTTATACTGTATCTCCCTCTGACACTGCAACTGATGTGTCTACTAAAAGGACAAATTCAGTCAGAGAGAGAAGGTGCCTGTTCTGCGATCAAGAACATCTCACCTACAAATGTACGGTTTATCCTAACTTTAACACCAGGATTAAACAACTTCAAGAATTACACAGATGCACCAAGTGCATGGGTTCTCATGAACCCAGTAAATGTGTTGTGCAGCTACGGTTATGCAGTAGATGCCACAAAGGTGTACATCATTATGCCTTATGTAGAACAATTTCTACCCAATCTGTGACACCTGGGAAGAATTCTATGAATTCTACCACAGTACAATATTGCAAGGTACATCAGGAAATAAGTGTACTTGCTACTGAGGCAGGCAATAATACCACTCTGCCTACAGCTCAACTTAAACTAATAGACAAGAAATCTAGAGTCAACACTAGAGGTCTCTTTGATCAGGGATCACAGAAAACCTTTATCACGCAACAATTAGTGGAGCAGTTAAAATTAAAACCTGCCAAAAGTGTGAGACTGAACATTTCTGGGTTCTTGACTAATAGTGGACCTCGTGAATACCAAGTAGTCAAGGTATTAGTGAGACTTGGATCTTCTACTAGTCCAATACAAGCGGTAGTAGTTGATAAACTGCCTTCAGACCTGCAGGTCACAGGACTAGCTCGCACTGCGAGGTATCTTAAACGAAACCGCATGAGGCTAGCAGATTACAAAATAAATTCTGACTGCCTCACAGATGTTGGTATACTTATAGGCGCTGACCATTATTATAAATTTATAACTGGATGCACCAGACAACACGGAATGAATTTGTTGTCATCTGCTGGAGGCAAGTTGCTTACTGGACCGGTGCTTTTCCAACAAAGGGCAGCGTCAACCAACAAACAAGATAACAATGCAATAGTGGCGTGACTAGGCTTGGAACAGTCACCCCTACATTTCAGAGAAATATCTGAAGATATTGAGTCTGATCCACCTGTACATCGTTTGTGGGATCTAGACACTTTAGGTATTGTCCCTGAACAACCAAGTCCTGATGATATGTGGACTTACCAGCAATATCTGGATACAGTTGTCTATAAAGACAAACAATACTGGGTGAGATTGCCATGGAAGTTGAATCATCCACAACTTCCAGTTAATTATTTCATGGCAGCCTCTCAATTACAGTCACAATTAATACGGCTGAAAAAACAGCCAGATAAATTAAATATGTACCATCAATTAATTCAGCAACAACTCAACAGTAAATTTATTGAAGTTGTTGATAATGATGACCGGAAAACAGGTCACTATTTACCCCATCACGCTGTGTTGAAAGATTCATTGACAACACCAATACGTATTGTTTTCAACTGTAGTGCCAAAGTGAAGGCAAGCAGCGTGTCTTTGAATGAATGTCTCCAAACGGGACCTAGCCTAACACAAAGGCTACATGATGTACTGTTACGATTCCGTACTGGTATTTTTGCTTATACTGCTGATATCAGTAAAGCTTTCCTTAGAGTAGGATTGCAAGAGGAGGATCGTAATTACACCAAATTTCTCTGGATTAAAGATCCCCAGGCTCCTGACAGTGAGGTCATAACCTATCGGTTTGCCTCGGTGCTTTTCGGAGCGACTTCCTCGCCGTTTCTACTGCAAGCCACATTAGATACACATTTGAAGAAGTCAAATAGCCCTTATAAGGCAGAGATCAGTGACAACTTGTATGTCGATAATTTCCAGGGAACAACTAATGATAAATCCAAATTGGTAGAAATTTACCATGAGGCTAACCGTGAGTTAATAGGAGCCAATATGCCACTACAATCATGGGCCTCAAACAATAAATCATTAAACCAGATAATCGAGAAAGAATTTCCAGGTTATCAGGTGCCTAATCAATTAAAAGTTCTGGGTGTGGAATGGAACACAGGTACTGACGAGATGAATATCAAGTCAGTACAAACCAATAATTCATCCCTTACCATGAGAAAATTACTCTCATATGTCAGTCAACCATTTGACCCTTAGGCTTACTTAGTCCTATATTAATAAGGGGCAAACTCCTAATGCAGGAATGCTGGCAGAAACATATGGGATGGGATGATCCGTTGCCAATTGAGTTGCAAGAGAAATGGCAAATACTCGCAGCGGATTTCAATCAATTAGGTGTTTTGAAATTTCCTCGTAATGCTTCAGGACAAAACTTACCTACAAATTTGCACATTTTTTGCGATGCCTCTGGCAAAGCATATGGCGCTGCAGCCTACTTAGTCAATAGTGCACAATCAATTTTACTCACATCTAAAGCGAGAGTTGCTCCAATCAAGAAGAGATCTTTACCTCAAATGGAGTTAACTGCATTGCTAGTGGGAGTAAGATTGGCTCATTGCCTGACCAAGACACTCAATAATATTCACTTTGGTGAGATCGTAGTGTGGTCAGACAATGAGGCAGTCTTACAATGGGTAAGAAATAACAACAATAAAACTCCCTACGTTAGTAATCGCGTTAGGGAAATTCATGAATTATCTGCTGGATATAAATTCAGACATGTCCCCACTAAGGACAATCCTGCAGATTACTTATCAAGAGGTTTAACATTTAAACAGCTAAGTAAGTCTTCGATGTGGTTTAATGGACCTTCATGGCTTGTTAGTGGTCAGTGGCCCAAACAGAAACCACAAGTCATAGTGACCAGTATCACTACTCCCATGAAAGACCCAGAACCTCATCGAGTCTCAGCTATTAATCCTCACAATTATTCTAACTTGAGTAAGTTATTAAGAGTGACAGCACATGTGTTTGATTTTCTTGCCAAGATAGGAATCAAGCATAAGTTTCCCAATCCTATCATCTACTGGATCAAACGTGCACAACAAGAGACATATGGAAGTGAATATGAAAATCTTCCAGATAAATTAACCAAGTCTCTAGGTATCTGGTATGATACCAACACTCATAATATATTAAGGTGTGGAGGACGTTTGCTTCATGCAAAAATTGATTTGGACACAAAGAATCCAATCCTTCTACCACGTCACCACGTTATTACCAAACTTCTAGTTTTACATCACCATCAATATGGTACTTTGCATGGTGGAGTGTTAGACACTCTCACCGACCTCAGACAGAAATATTGGCTTCCTCAAGGTCGTCAAACTGTCAAATCAATTATTAAGTCCTGTATAATCTGTCAACGCTACGATGCTCGAGTGTGTCCTTACCCAGGACCTCCACCACTCCCTAAAGAGAGGGTAGTTCATCTTCGTCCGTTTGAGACCACTGGTGTCGATTACACAGGAGCCTTGCTTCTCACTGGCAATCCGGATAAGATACCAGTGAAAGCTTATATTTGCCTCTTCACATGTGCTACCACACGAGGCGTACATTTAGAAGTGACTTCTGACATGAGTGCTGAAGCCTTCATCCAAGCTTTTCGTAGATTTGCAGCTCGCAGATCCTGTCCCAAACTCATGATATCTGATAATGGCTCAAATTTTGTGGCAGGAGAAGCCTGCTTACGAGAGATATGGAATCATCCAGAAGTGCAGTCTGTCATGCAGAGACGACAATGCCACTGGAAATTTATTGCTCCCAGAGCCCCCTGGCAAGGTGGGTTCTACGAACGAATGATAGGGACTGTCAAGAAGTGTTTAAGGAAGACCTTGCATCGACAGAAAATTAGTTACTCAGAACTCCAAACACTCGTCGTGGAAATTGAGGCGCGAGTCAACAATCGCCCATTAACTTATCTATCAGATGATTTCTCACAGAGAGAGCCTCTGAGTCCCTCGCATTTAATACATGGAGGCCTGCTGAGCCCTCTGATACCTTTGGCAGAAGAGGACCCCGTCGATCCTTCCTATGTAACCAGGAGTGACTTAGTACAAAGTTACCAACATCTCTCTAGAGTAATTGAAAGGTGGAATGAGGTGTGGACTCGAGAGTACCTCACCGCTCTACGAGAGTACCACTATGGAGCTTCGAGCCCCTATAATAAAGTACAGCTTAAACCAGGAGACCTAGTATTAGTTGACAGTGATGGACCAAGGTCAGAATGGCCTATAGGCAAAATTGTTGCAATCCACCCAGATCACCAAGGTATCCTGAGAGTAGTACGAGTTTTGTGCAAAGGCACTACTACTCTAAAGACATTAGAGAAGTTGGTACCTCTCGAATTAGCAGAACGAGAGTGTTTATCAGAACCAGCTTCAACAGTTTCCGAGGACAACAATTCTGATCCACCGAGCACACGCCCCACTAGAGCAGCTGCTCAACAATGTAAAAGGAAACTACAAGCCTATTATAGCTCTGACTAAGAGCAAATAATTTTCATCCAATTTGAGTGATCATGATGATACTGTGTTGTGATGTCTAGTAACCAATCAGCTACAAGTCACAATGACCCAGACATTCACCTCACAGTAGAGTCTCAGTTACTTGAATTGTATGATTCAATCATTAACTTGTGTAAACTATTAATTATGACATTAATTTTCATGTCTTAAATTCTTGTATGTCCTTGACATTTACGGGACATCCGTTGTGTGTGTACTAACATACTAACATACTAACATACTAACTTCGGGATAGGTACGTCAGTACTCAACATGGCACTGCGACCCGAGTTTTCTCCCCCCGGAGTTATGTTGGAAATTTCCAACACTTATCATCCATTATTATATTATGATAAATTACCATTAACTTACTAATTGCAGTAGCTCTTAACACCACTAACCGTAGTGTTAATATAAATTAATCTGAGCATATTGCTGATAATATTACTCCTGATAATGTAAATCAAGAGTTATTAATTGAAATTATTCAGTAACAGTTTTTATTCTGTTACGATCGAATGCTCTGGAGAAGTATAAATACATCTCCATTTCTCGCTAGAGATCATTTATCGAGAATATTATAATTATTAATTCCCTATAATTTCAACCCAGTTCATATTATCGCATTTCATCCATAATTGCGCGGAAAAGAATAATTTGTGTTTAATAATTTCCGTGGTGAATGCGAGAGCGGGGAGAGGGAGGCGGCGACGCCATTACAACAACAAGGCACGCGCACGAGACAGCGTGGAGAAGCACATGGCATTGCTGAGAATTCTTATCGACAAGAATTACGTTGATACTCAGTTAATAAGTGGAATTTACTTGCCTGTGTTCTCTAGTGCCTCAGCAGTGAATAAAGCGTCTACAATTACCACCAGGACCGTAATTAAGTGTGCACAGCAGTGAACACTGAGTCCAGCAGACGCTCATTTCGGCAGACCTTAGTACTCGGTTACGCTCACAGGTTTTTTTTCTAGTTTGATGCATCAAAGTAGATAGTACCTTAGTGAGTAGTTTGTCGTTATGAAGAATGAAATACCAACAAACGTTAGTAATATTTATCACCCAGCTCAGTTTCATGAATATATGAACATAATTTGTAGCCTAGTCAATTGCTACTTTATATTTCTTGTATTACAGCGTGTATTTGAGACGCCAGCAAGATTCTCATCAATCGTGTTATTTACCTCGAGTTATTTCTCTATGGGGATTCTGTGACCACGAGGACGAATGATGAACTGGCGTTAGAAATCGTCTTACAGCTAAGACACATTTTTCTTATAAATTTATTCAATTTAATTATTGCTTCTATAATTAATATAGCAATTATCATAGAATGTTATTGCCAGATTTGGTAGTTAATGTTTATTTTAACTGTGCTCAATATTTATGCTCAGTGATTAATGATGATTAATGATCTTAAATGAATATAATTTGATTACCATATATTTGCATATATTGTAGTTAGATTTACCATATATTAACCCATAATGAACTAGTGACGAACCACACTGGTTCCTAGATATATATGAACTTCTAGAAATAACCCCCCAATGTTGATATTTGAGGCTTTGGCTTTAATTAATAATTACAGTCTTCATTATTTTCAAGTGAATATTCATTGAATGAGTTTCCATAGACACTGGTTCTCTGGTGTCATTCTAATGATCATTTTTATTTGTTTTCCCTCTTTTCTCAAAAGCGGGTGGTCCTTCGATTTATTTCAATACAATAATTAAATAATTTATTTTCTGAGTTCAAGCCCCAGATACCCAACAAGAATCACAGGACAGTGACGCGGAGCACCACAGACAGTGTCCCAGAGATCACAGGACAGTGACCAGTGTATCACAGGACAGTGACCCAGAGCATCGCAGTACAGTGACCCGGAGCATCACAGGACAGGACCCGGAGGATCATAAGACAATGACCTGGTGCGTCACAGGACAGTGACCGGTGTATCACAGGACACTGACCCAGAGTATCACAGGACAGTGACCTGGAGCATCACAGGACAGTGACCAAGAGCATCACAGGACAGTGACCAGAGCATCACAGGACAGTGACCAGGACAGGACAGTGACCAGGAGAATCACAGGACAGTGACCCAGAGCATCACAGGACAGTGACTCGGAGCATCACAGGACAGTGACCTAGAGCATCACAGGACAGTGACAAGAGCATCACAGATGAGTGACCAGAAGCATCACAGGACAGTGATCCAGAGCATCACAGGACAGTGACCAGGACAGGACAGTGACCAGGAGTATCAAAGGACAGTGACCCAGAGCATCAAAGGACAGTGACCTGGAGCATCACAAGACAGTTACCAGGACAGGACAGTGACCAGGATTATCACAGGACAGAGACCCAGAGCATCACAGGACAGTGATGCGGAGCATCACAGGACAATGACCCGAAGTATCAAAGGACAGTGACCGGAGTATCACATGACAGTGACCAGGAGCACCACAGGACTTTGACCAGGAGCATCACAGGACAGTGACCCAGAGCATCACAGGACAGTGACCCAGATCATCATAGGACGGTGACCCGGAGTATCACAGGACAGAGACCTAGAGCATCACTGGACAGTGACCAGGAGCATCACAGGACAGTGACCCCCTAGCATCACATGACAGTGACCGAGATCATCATAGAAAAGTGACCCGGAGCATCACAGCACAGTGACCCAGATCATCAAAGAACCAGAGTATCACAGGACACTGACCCAGAACATCACAGGACAGAAACCCAGAGCATCACAGGACAGTGACCCAGAGCATCACAGGACAGTGACCCGGAGCATAACAGCACATTGACCCGGAGCATCACTGGAAATTGACCGGAGCATTACAGGACAGTGACCCAGGGCATCACAGGGCAGTGACCTTAAACATCAGAGGTGTGTGATCCAGAGCATCACAGGACAGTGTCCATGAGCATCACAGGACAGTGACCAGGAGCGTCATAGGACAGTGACCCAGAGCATCACAGGACAGAAACCCAGAGCATCACAGGATAGTGACCCAGAGCACCACAGGACAGTGATCCGGAGCATCACAGGACAGTGACCCAGAGCATCACAATACAGTGACCCAGAGCATCACAGGACAGTGACCCAGAGAACACAGGACAGTGACCCGGAGTATCACAGGACAGTGGCCCAAATTATCACAGGACAGTGACCCGGAGCATCACAGTACAGTGACCCGGAGCATCACAGGACAGTGACCCGGAGTATCATAAGACATGACCTGGTGCGTCACAGGACAGTGACCCAGAGTATCACAGGACACTGACCCAGATATCACAGGACAGTGATCCAGAGCATCACAGGAGAAACCCAGAGCATCACAGGACAGTGACCCAGAGCATCACAGGACAGTGACCCAAAGCACAGGACAGTGACCCGGAGCATCACAGGACAGTGACCCAGAGCATCACAATACAGAGACCCAGAGCATCACAGGACAGTGACCCTGAGCAACACAGGACAGTGACCCGGAGTATCATAGACCAGACCCAGAGTATCATAGGACAATGACCCAGAGCATCACAGGACAGTGACCTGGAGCATCACAGGACATTGACCCGGATCATCACAGGACAGTGACCTGAAGCATCACAGATCACTGACCCAG
>WNGS01141390.1:0-12634 GCA_020271785.1 Procambarus virginalis
TATATATATATATATATATATATATATATATATATATATATATATATATATATATATATATATATATATATATATATATATATATATATATATATATATATATATATATATATATATATATATATATATATATATATATATATATATATATATATATATATATATATATATATATATAGATCAATTCATCAATAATAGTAAGATAAATACTGGGCACACAACCTAACACCAATAACTGGTATACTTTATATATATATATTCTCTGGCATAAGTTATAATATTAATGCCACATGAAAGAATTCATCAACGACACAGCAGTCTCTTCAATGATCGCAGGTGCATCCACACGCCGCAAATATATATACCGTGAGAGCTTTCTACAGCCTCACTTCTCACAGCTGTGTCCTACTGTGACATAGACATTGGTGAGCCTTGCTCCTGACATATAAAATACTCTGGTTAAATATAGCTGACTAAAGGGGAATTGGGAGGGAAACTGAATCACCTACTTCCACCTCATTGATGTGGACCCGTCCTCCGGTGAGAGTGGAACTGTAGCTCCTGGTCCCGGCTCTTGCCTCGTTGTGGGGAACTCCCCCACACACACTGATGCTTTCTCCAGTAACCCAATCAACATCCCAAAATAACGCGTCGTCTCCGTGCTCTGTCCTCTGCAGGCCCGTGCTCCTCCACAACTTCCTGAAGGGTTGGAGTCGGTTTCCTGGCCGTCGACTTCTCCTCTCAACTACGTCTGCAGACCTACTCTCGGCTGCAGTCATCCTGATTCCCAATTAGTTTTCTTCTTCCGCTGTTTCCTGGTGGATCGGCCCAGCCAC
The DNA here is from genome assembly GCA_020271785.1 of Procambarus virginalis. NCBI lineage: Eukaryota > Metazoa > Arthropoda > Malacostraca > Decapoda > Cambaridae > Procambarus > Procambarus virginalis. The sequence continues at coordinate 837 of WNGS01141390.1, forward strand.
TACGTCGTCACTAAACGGGTGAACTGTCTCAGACGTCGCATACTTCACAGACTTCACTTCTTCTTGCACAGTACCTGTCCCTGGAGTACTTGTTGCTCAATATTCTGTCGATTCCCTCTTCGGTCCACACATTGAATGAAGGAAGATCTCACAGCGTACTTGCAGACTTCGGGTGACGCGTAAAATCCACGGGAGCGAGATACAACTGTCAAACTGACAGGACCAACTTTCGCACGTCCGACCTCCTTGACGTGCCATGTTAGACTGGTGACGCCACAGAGGCGCGATCTCCGGACCCCCTTGCTCTCGTGACGTCATACTTGCCAGGGGCGTTTTTCATTGGCTCCCTGTGCCACGTCACTGTCAGTGATCAATCTGGTGTCACTGACGTCATACAGTTTTGGCGGGAGAACGGAGAGGCCGGCGCCATATTGGCGTCCTAAAGGGCCTAAACAACAGGCCAAAACTTCCTTCTTTTACGAATTTCTCGCCAACGCGAGACCACCACACTCTACCACACATCAAATTGTCGCCCGCAACGTAGAGAACGCTCGGGTAAAGTGGATATGACTCTTACAGCTGGGGTGGGAGAATTATAAGGAGGGGAACACCGTCACATATGTCACCCATAGAGACTGGTACAAACTGTACAATTAGACAGGTAAGTTTCATCTGTCACCCGAGCAGAAGTACAAGTCTCTGTCACCCGGTGTGGCAAGTCTTAGCAGCAATGTACTGCTTAGTTTGCAAGTCTCTTCTGTAACCCGTATATATGACTTCCAACTGCATTATACTACCCAGAACTAAATCAAGTATATAAGCAAATAAGTTTCAGTCACCAGTGTAAACTGTGTTCAAACTGCACTATACCACCCAGTAAAGAAATACATGTACGTAACTCAGAGTTGAGTCCAAGCTGAACTATTATAATCAGTTTTCAATTCTCTGTCATCCATGGAGAAGGGAACAGGTCACACTATACTCACTAGTTCCCCATTAATTAAGACTAGAAACAAGAGGCTTAAGAAGAATCACAGTACCTCCCAGTGCTCAGCAAGTCTCAATCACTGGTGACGGAGGGCGCCAAATACTGTTATATACCTGCCATTATTATCTGACTGTAAAAAGGTAGTAGTTTGTATAAAGGTCAATCCTTAATTATTGATATAAATAAATTTTGTCAGAGGTTTAAAAACGTTGATTTAACTCAAACGATTTTTAGCCCTTTTAGCTAAGGTACAGATAACAGATTTTAAAGTCATATATGTGTATGTACTTATCTAACTGTACTTACCTAATTGTGCTTGCGGGGGTCGAGCTCTGGCTCTTTGGTCCCGCCTCTCATCCATCAATCAAAAGGTGTACAGGTTCCTGAGCCTATTGGGCTCTATCATATCTACACTTGAAGCTGTGTATGGAGTCAGCCTCCACCACATCGCTTCCTAATGCATCCCATTTGTCTACTACTCTGACACTGAAAAAATTCTTTCTAACGTCTCTATGGCTCATTTGGGCACTCAATCTCCACCTGTGTCCCCTAGTGCGTGTGCCCCTTGTGTTAAAAAGTCTGTCTTTATCAACCCTATCCAATCCTCTGAAAATCTTGTATGTGGTGATCATGTCCCCTCTAACTCTTCTGTCTCCCAGTGACGTGAGGATTAATTCCCGTAGTCTCTCCTCGTAGCTCATACCCCTCAGTTCTGGTACTAGTCTGGTGGCAAACCTTTGAACCTTTTCCAGTTTAGTCTTATGCTTGACTAGATATGGACTCCATGCTGGAGCCGCATACTCCAGGATTGGTTTGACATATGTGGTATATAATGTTCTGAAAGATTCCTTACACAAGTTTCTAAAGGCCGTTCTTATGTTAGCCAATTTGGCATATGTCGCTGATGTTTTCCTCCTGATATGAAAGGACATCAAAGGACAAGTCTGGCATGTTGTCAACCCCCAGGTCTTTCTCTCTCTCTGACTCTTGCAGGATTTCATCTCCCAAATGATACCTTGTATCCAGTCTCCTGCTCCCTACACCTATCTTCATTACATTACATTTCCTTGGGTTAAACTCTAACAACCATTTGTTTGACCATTCCTACAGCTTGTCCAGGACTTCTTGAAGCCTCAAGCTGTCCTCCTCTGTCATAATCCTTCTCATAATTTTGGCATCGTCAGCAAATATTGAGAGGAATGAGTCTATACCCTCTGGGAGATCATTTACGTATATCAGAAACAGGATAGGTCCGAGTACAGAGCCCTGTGGGTCTCCACTGGCGACTTCACGCCAATCTGAGGTCTCACGAATCACTGTAACTCTCTGCTTCCTATTGCTTAGGTACTCCCTTATCCACTGGCACGCCCTACCAGTTACTCCTCCCTGTTTCTCCAGCTTATGCATCAGCATTTTTTGGGGTACTGTGTCAAAGGCTTTTCGACAGTCCAAAAAAATGCAGTCCGCCTATCCTTCTCTTTCTTGCTTAATCTTTGTCACCTGATCGTAGAATTCTATTAAGCCTGTAGGGCAAGATTTACCCTCTCTGAAACCATGTTGATGGGTTGTCACGAAGTCCCTTCTCTCCAGATGTGTTACTAGGTTTTTTCTCACGATATTCTCCATCACCTTGCATGGTATACAAGTTAAGGACACTGCCCTGTAGTGCAGTGCCTCTTGTCTGTCGCCCTTTTTATATATTGGGACTATATTACCCGTCTTCCAAATTTCTGGTAGGTCTCCCGTTTCCAGTGACCTACTATACACTATGGAGAGTGACAAACAAAGTGTTCCTGCACACTCTTTCAATACCATTAGATTCCGTCCGGCCCAACAGCCTTTCTCACGTCCAGCTCCAATAGGTGCCTTTTGACCTCATCTTTTGTAATTTCGAACCCTTCTAAGATCGCCTACTTCGCTGCCACCTCTCCTAGCGCTGTGACCTCTCCTTGTTCTATTGTAAAGACCTCCTGGAAACTTTTGTTGAGTTCTTCACACACCTCTTTGACATTCTCTGTGTACCTGTCCTAACCCGTTTTAAGTTTCATCACCTGTTCCTTCACTGTTGTTTTCCTCCTGATGTGAGAGTGAGTAGCTTTGGTTCGGTCTTGGCTTTATCAGCTATATCATTTTCATACCTTTTCTCAGCTGCTCTTCTCACACTAACATACTCGTTCCTGGTTCTCTGGTATCTCTCTCTACTTTCTGGTGTTCTGTTATTACGGAAGTTCCTCCTCGCCTTTTTGTTCAGCTCCTTTGCTGTCATACATTCCCTATTAAACCACGGATTCTTCTTTTGGTTCTCGTTTTTTTCTGTCGGGCTGGGATAAACCTGTTTACCGCCTCCTGACTCTTTTGGGTAACATAGTCCATCATGTCTTGTACTGACTTAGTTCTGTGTCCCATAGTATATCCCTTAGGAATTTATTCATCTCCTCATAGTTTCCCTTTCGGTACGCCAGCCCTTTGTTTCTCAGTTCTTTTTTGGGGGAGATAATTCCTAGCTTAACCAGGTATGTGTGTGTGTGTGTGTGTGGTGTGTGTGTGTGTGTGTGTGTGTGTGTGTGTGTGTGTGTGTGTGTGTGTGTGTGTGTGTGTGTGTGTGGTGTGTGTGTGTGTGTGTGTGTGTGTGTGTGTGTGTGTGTGTGTGTGTGAACTCACCAAGTGGTGTTTGCTGGGGTTGAGCTCTGGCTCTTTGGTTCCGCCTGTTAACTGTCAATCAACTGGTGTACAGGTTCCTGAGCCTATTGGGCTCTATCATATCTACACTTGAAACTGTGTATGGAGTCAGCCTCCACCACATCACTTCGTAATGCATTCCATTTCTCAACTACTCTGACTCTAAAAAAGTTCTTTTAATATCTCTATGGCTCATTTGAGCACTTAATTTCCACCTGTCTCCCCTAGTGCGTGTGCCCGTTGTGGTAAATAGTCTATCTTTATCTACCTTATCAGTTCCTTTAAAAATCCTGTATGTGGTGATCATGTCCCCCACCCCTAACTCTTCTGTGTTCCAGCGACCTGAGGTTTAAGTAACGTCAATCGTAACATCTTATTATTAACATATGGAATGAGGTATTGAATAAAAAAGTGGAACCACCACCTTTCAACAAAGGAATGTTGTGATCCTTACCGTGTTTTCTGTACACTACCGGCAAAACTACAGTCTGTGTGGAAAGGTAATAGGAATCTATTACATTACAATACGTTACGTTGTTGGCTTCTTTGGCTCGCAGACCTGTATGGTATATTAATAGAATTTTATATGAGTGTTCAGACTGAGAAAAATTCCAAATTCTACTAATGGTCTGAGCAATCAAACGGCTGTCTAAAATAGGTTTATTATTACGGCGCAATTTGTCGGCAGTACGGGGCAGGGGCAGGCGCCAGAATGGGACCCATGATGTACATGTTGAGTGTGCGAACGTTGGTTAGTCGTGTAATGTATTTCAAATTGTCATCGCGATTCAGATACACATTGTAATCATTTATCAGATCGGGGGTAACGGGGGCTTCACGACCAACCCGTCTAAGTTTAAAGCAGCCGAATTTTTCCAGAGTACACTTGTAATTCCTTAAGCTAGAAGGGTTAAGTAACAGTAGCCTTTTAAGCTGACGTGGTTGTCCTCTTACAGTATCTCTCTCAATCTCTTCATTTTGATCCTCTTCAACGCATGTAATAATTTATCTTTGTGTACGTGGATTAAGAACAGGACGGTTGAATTCTTGTTTTATTCATTCCAAGTCACTATCATTCAAAAACTTACGAAATATTTTATTAATAAAATTGTCATCCGTTTTTTATCTAGTAGAGGAAATTTTAGGAGGGTTTAAAAATAAAATGAGAAGAATTTCTAATTTAAAAACAAAATATAGAATATTAAATGACCGAAGCATTAGTACAAGAAATTGACCGGGGTCTTCAACCCTTGCTTCGTCTCTTTCAGAGTTTGGGTGAAGAAAGTAGGGGATTTTCTACCACAAATAAATATTTGGCTGATATATCCAGAGATATTGAAGGTTCAAATCTTAAAGCTAAAACCATTACATCTGTCCACGACAACCTTCACCTAAAATCTTACAGTGAGTCCAAAGAATTTATAGAATCTCCTTTACACAGAGAATACGATTCTCCTCTTCTAAATGCCGAAGAAAATGAAGCTCTGAAGCTACACTTATCTTCGAAATATCCCTTTAAATTCTATAAAGCATATGTTGACAAAGTAAATAAGTTGGCTCAGGAACTGGGGCTTAAAAACGAAACACAATTTAAGAAATTTATAGAGAGTAATTATTCACTGAAGGATAAAACATTAGTCCGTATTTTTAAAACCATGGGCAAATGGGCTGATGAAAATAAAAGTTTTATACTCTTAAGTGGGCTAACATTAAATGTATTAGTACCTTATCTATAAAAATATAATCGAAAGAATAGTGGTTGTTTTAGATATCGTGTGGGACAAGAATCTCATTCCTTACAGAAAGAAGTTTATTTAAACCGATTTTGTCAATTCGCTACCAGTCGAGCTGACCACAGCAGTGACACAATACTGGAAGACGTAACTCATCCTTTATCTAACGCACGTGCATGGGACTGTAACTTTAATATGCCCAGTACTACTGAAACCCAGAATATATTAAGTTTAGGATGTAATGGAATATGTAATCCTCATAATTATAAATTTGCTCATACCGTTTGTCCAGGGAGGATATATACCTGTCGATTTTAAGGAAATATTGTATATGTATAGGTGTGAACAGGGTAAGTTTTTGCGAAATGTTGCTGTAGCTCTAGGTGATGGTGTTGGTCAGGTCGTTCAGGGTATCAGCCAATCTAATGTGTTGCAGTTTATACCGAATTCATTGAAAAAATGGGATGGATTATACTGATACTAATTATAATAATATTATTTGCTGCTCTAATTATAAAAATTATTGTTAAAAAATTATAAGCATAAACCGTAAGCAATGCTTTGCTTTGGTTCAACACAGCATATGTTTGATATTTTTTTTTAAATATCATTCATAAATTTATTATAACTAAAAAACAAGAGAATAAAAAAGAAAGAAGTAGCAATGAGATTAGTACCAATTATAGTTTCGATATTCTTAATTCTAATCGTTATAAAAATTATTCATTTACTGGGTAAAAGTATCAATGTCAGTATGGTTATCAGACAAGTTCCGATACCGGAGTCCTACAATGTATAACAAGAAGCATACTAATCCGTCAACAGTCAAACAACAACAACCAAATCCTCTGAACTTCCTCAAGAAACAACATTACAATCCACCATCAGTCAAACAACAGCAACAGAGTCCTCTCAAGAATCTAATATAATCCCAAAGTTGAAATATTATTCTCCCCATTTATCAGAGATATAAATACCTATAAAGGTCTTGTTATTATTCCTAAACCCCAATTTCGTATAATCTTAAGAATAGAATCGAAAGTTAGAATACAATCGTTAAGCCTTTTAACACTTTCGCGCGCCCATCCCGTACATATACGACGGCAATATTTCTATCGGTTGTGCGGTCGCGTCGTACATTTACGGTCCGTATTAAAATAATTGTAAAAAATCCATCTTAAATCCGATTTACTTGGGGTTTGTTTCAAACTGTGCGCCATGAAATTCCCGTTCTCTCAGGTAGGCCGAATGTCACGTCGGCCTACTGGGCCACGTGACAGGCCCATTTTGTTGTCACGTGGAGCGATCGCATCTCTCTCCCCTCGCGCGCCAAACTCGCACGGTTTCAAGGATTTTTACCCGTTTCTGTGTGTTTGTAACCAACTACATTCATCAATAATGGATCCAGCACCAGGCCCAAGCGGTGTTTCGGCTACAGGAGCCTCTGATTCATCTGGAAAAGACAAGATTACCGACATCTATAGGAGGTTCTCTGGATTGAGGCTCACTCCCACCAAGATTCCCAATCTCTTGGATGCCTTTGATCAAGTGGATTTGGATGGAAGTGAGGCAGAAGGTGAGGATTTAGAAGAAGAATGTGAATTTGGGGGCCTGGAGCCCATGGGGCTGAATCGACAGAAGGAGGACACTGAAGGCCTAACAGAGGAGGGGGCACCAGCACCACCGCCTCTCACCACAAGGCGCACACGTGGTGCGTGCATGCCTAAAATCCAGCTAAGGAAACGACCTCCTACTCGTCGTTTGAAAATAACCCCATTTGTTGATAGTAGGAGTGATTCAAGCTATGAATTATCAGGTGAGGATGAACCGAGTGAGGAAGATGAGGCACCCCAGCCTTCTCGCAAGCGTACACGTCCGGTACGTACTCGCCAGCCTGGGGCCAGTGTTGTGTGGCTTGAGGACAATATTCCACCATTGGGGTCTACACGTGTGGAACAATTAGACTCGTACGTGGCGCCCCAAAAGACCTGCAACATATAGCGAAGACTAAGATTGATGTGGATACCACAGTCTACCGCCGCAAGGACAACACCTTCATTCTGCTGTGGAAAGACAAGCGAGTTGTCTCTATGATTACCAACCTCCACAATGCAGACACAAATAGAGTTCAAAAACGCAAACGAGTTCGTAGGCCAGATGGAACAACAGGACTACAGCAGGTTGTGGTGAACAAACCAAAGGCAATTATTGACTACAATAAGTTCATGAAGGGTGTTGACCACTTTGATCAAATGGTAAAGTATTACCATTTCGCCAGGAAATGTCACAAGTGGACAAAGAAAATAACCTTTTATTTCCTGCAAATGGCTTTGCAAAACGCTTATGCATTGTACAAGGCCAACACAGATGACCGAAAGAAACTAACTCTGCTCCAGTTTCATGAGGTTGCTATTTGGGCTTTATTGAAATTTGACAAGGAAGAGTGGCCTGCAACAACAACACCATCTCCTCATTTAGTTCATTCTCCAGACATAAATGATGACACTGGTCCTGTGTATCCTGCTGCTGACCCGTCAACACCTGGCCCGTCGGGTGTGAGGCGCCCTCTCTTCACGTCTACACCTCGTGCTGAAGCCGACCATGAATCTGATGAAGATATTTCATCTGCTACACTGTTGTTTGAAGACAATGGTGAGAGCGACGATTCAGACTGTAGTGTACAACCAACACAGAGACAACAGGGACGTGTTGTTTTATCAGAGACTCGCCTGAACTACAAATTGAAGCATGAACTTGTAAAACTCCCCAAACGTCGCAGGTGTCAAGTGTGTTCAAAGTCGGGTATTAGGAAGGAAACTGGTATAGCATGCAAGACATGCGATGTTCCACTTTGTGTCATACCGTGTTACACCAGTTATCACAGGAAAAGGGTGTATTGGGTGGACAAGAAGTAACCACCCGCACCAGCTTCACTCCACCTACGAACATCTGTTGAGCAACTTCAGGAATCGGTACCTGAAGGAGGTGGAGTGGAGAGAAAATGCTCAACTTATTTTTCTACAATCGTCTTTCCTTTGGTAAGTACACATAATTGTCCTAGGTTGTTGTAGTATTGTAGTCGATTTTCTTAGGAATATTTTGATACCTAAATGACAACTGTAGCACGAAAACTAAAGTAAGTATACACGAAACACCAGAAACTTTTTTTGTGGGTGTTGCGGGTGTTGTGGGTGTGAGTTGGAGTATCCAGAGCGGGTTCCGGTTGTGTGTGTTTGGCCGTCTCTACAGCTGTGAATTCCCAAGAATTGTACTTGATAGGCATATGTCTGTGTAGAGAATTTTATTCCGAACACTATACAAAAAAAAAAACGGTGTGAAACAAGTATAAACTTGAAAAACATGAACAAAGTAAAAACTTTTTACGTTCACGGGTACAAACACGCGTAAGATTTTATTCGCCGCAAATTTATTTGACGCTCTGTTGACCAATTCTACCCATGTTCTTATAGAACTTTCTATTGCGAACACATTGCTATAAAAATGAAATACGTAGCCCCAGAAATAATGTCAGGACAGTGAAATAAGTATAAAATTTCAAAGCGCTGCATCACAACAGTGTCATCGCTGCTGAAATCACGGCTAACGCTTCGGCCACTTCCCACACTCGTGCGGGTCACCCTGTATCATAATTATACATTGATAGGCATATGTCTGGGTGGGGAATTTTAGTTCAGTGATATCAAAATCAATGCTGTAGGATCACTGTGGAGCTGGCAACAAACGAAAGAGTATGAACATTTACTTCCTGTTTGGGTGTCACGGCGAGTCATCTTCGTGTTTATTTATTTCGTGGTGGGATAGCAAATGCTTTGGTGACATTTTATGCATATGATCTTGTAGAGAATTTTATTGCCAACACATTGATACCAAAATGAAATACGTAGCTTGAGAATTGATGTTAGGAGCGTGAAAAGTTTATACACTTTTTTGTCTTTACACTTGAGCGCCCAGAATGCCGCGCGCACAATCGGCATTTTTTTTCCCCGAGTGCCGCGCGCGCGAAAGTGTTAATAACTTCCTTCTAAATTATGATAAAATCTACAGATATTTATATAATAATGTATCATTTAACGTAAATTATGTATTGCAAAATTTTAGTCACGACAAGGGATATTATACAAAAAATCTAACTATTTTAATATGTCCTTGGAATATTCATGATTTCATACCTAATGTATAAACACATCAAAGTGAAATACAACATGTTACATTACAGAACCATATAAATGCAGTACGTGCAAAATCACACAATATAAGAAAAAAATTCCACATGGACAAATTGTGGATATCATGTATGCATGCGGCAAGTCAAGATATATTTATTCAGGGATTATCTAGGTATGATTTTCCAATTAAAGAAAATTCATTACCACCTTTTGTGGTAATGAAACTTGAACTTCAAGACGATAATAATGAGGTGAAATATGCATACACAGACTCCATCATTGGGACACTGAAAGCAGAAGAGAAGAGATTTGTGTTCCTGGTATTTTACAACCCCCCATCAGACAACAGAAGACCCAGCCAGGAATATGACGACAACAACAAAGCAATGCATTGATGCACTGCAGAGAGCAGCAATAGCGGCACACAGAATAATCTAAACTCCATGTCACGGGGGCCTAAATCATGGAGAGATTGATTTCGAATTAAAAAAAATCCTTCGTGGGGAAAAAAAATGTGCAGAGCAAAATCATTGGAAGGGAAAGGGACTTATCAGGAGTGAGCGCCAAGCCATTACAATATAGCACTTGGAAGGGGTCAGGATTAGGATTTGGAAGGGGACGGGGGAAAGGAATGGTGCCCAACTTCCTGGAGAGTCGGGGATTGAATGCCGACCTGCATGAAGCGAGACCGTCGATTTACAATCCAGCTTATAACTTATAACATCATAAAAGCATCTCATTTGAGTTAACTTAATTATCAGTACCAAAATAAAGTAAATGTGACCCTTCTACCACATATTGACATCTGGACAAGGAGAGCCAAGGCGTCAGTGTTGAGGGAGATCAGCCATTGTTAAGACCAGAGTTGCTTGGAGCGAGTTCAGGTCCTGTAATTCTCCGTTAGATGAAGTGTTTTGGAGATCAAATTAATGCTTCTACCATTATCAACACACAGCCATCATCTAAACAAGGGAAGTGTCTTCCTGAAATCTTATCTAAGTCATTTGTGAGGGGATGGTTCACCAGCTCACTTACAATAGTGCTCTTATGCCTGTGGGAGGCCAGTACACTTGTTAAGTGCACTTGTTAAGTGTGCGGACTTAACTTTGGTAACCAGCAACCGAAACATCTAGTATTTGGGCTTACGTGAGAGCCCCAGTCACCAGCAGTCCAGAAATGTTACCGTGGCCGTGGTAGCATGTCTGTGGACAGAGATAGAGCCGATAGCATCTCTCATTGTATAGCTAGGGCGAGACTCTAGTTTGCGCGGGAAAACAGTTAGGCCTGGCGTGGGTAGCTGCGGGCCACCCGCGCGCTAGCCATTTGAGCCGTCGCCATGGAAACAGACGCCATCTTAGTAAATATCTTGAGCCGCCATGTTGTTCGGCCATCTTGGAGTTGCCCTAGGGGCTATGCTACACCGTCGCTGATTGGAGGAGAGAGAGGTAGGCCCCAGTATGCCTTCCTCTCATTGGTTATTCCGAGGAATACGCGGGAATCGACGGTGTGAGCGTCATTCTGGAGGAGCAATCACCCTGTGAAGACGCTCCTATACTCAAGTAGGCCGACTTGTGTATAGGGCGTCGGGGTGGCTTAATTAACTACTCAGCTGCTGCACCTCCAGCTTCATCTACGACAGCGGTCGTCACAGAATCCGGCCGAAGTCGTCGCTTGGAGGGGAAGAGACAGTGTACAGTGGGTAGAGAAGATCTTGTGATCGGTCTGGGATCGTGGGGTAACGTGCATACGAGCAGTAACAGACTCGTAGATCCCCTACCAGTGATGATTAGACTTGCTAGTGCTCTGTAGCAGTCGATGGGAACGGGGAAATAAGTGTTAGTGCTTTAAGGCAGATTTCCCATGTTGTTTAAGACGATATCATTATGCGCGTCACCTGTGTACGAACGCTTCACTTACGGTGGGTCGAGGGTACGAAACAAGCCGCGTTGTGGGAGGGTTCGGTGCGCGCCATTGTACGAACGATACCGCGGAGGTACCAACCAGCCAGCCTACCACCACTGAGCCAGCCACCCATAGCGGGGTGCCTGATGTATGGAATGGTGTGTGTAAGCCGGCAGTATGAATGTAAGTACCTATGTGTGTATTTCTGGTGATTAGTAGTCTCTAAAGCTTGAATTCGAGGTCAAGTGTTCCGTCGCATTGTCACGCAGCACCTGTAGGTGAAGTGAAGTGTGGACGAGGAGATAATCC
>WNGS01141390.1:13634-24844 GCA_020271785.1 Procambarus virginalis
CCTGTCCCTGGAGCACTTGCTGCTCAATATTCCATCGATTCCCTCTTCGGTCTGCACATGGAATGAAAGAAGACCTCGCAGCGTACTTGTAGACTTCGGGTGACGCGTAAAATCCACGGGAGTGGAATACAACTGTCAAATTGACAGGACCAACTTTCGCACGTCCGACCTCCTTGACGTGCTGTGTTTGACTGGTGTCGCCACAGAGGCGCGATCTCCGGACCCCCTTGCTCTCGTGACGTCATACTTGCCAGGGGCGTTTTTCATTGGCTCCCTGTGCCACGTCGCTGTCAGTGACCAATCTGGTGTCACTGATATCATACAGTTTTGGCGGGTGAACGGAGGGACCGGCACCGTATTGGCGTCCTAAAGGGCCTAAAAAACAGGCCAACTTCCTTCTTTTACGAATTTCTCGCCAACGCGAGACCACCGCACTCTACCACACATATCAAATTGTCGCCCGCAACGTAGAGAACGCTCGGGTAAAGTGGATATGACTCTTACAGCAGGGGTGGGAGAAATAAAAGAGGGGAACACCGTCACATACCCCTCCTCTTAAAATAAGTCATATCGGTTTAGTGTACATGGGACAAGACATTCGCAACTACGCTGTCCTTCCTCTGATGTGCTTGATGTCCAGCCAGTACTCCTGCAGTAGTAATGCCCACCTCGTCAGCCGTTGGTTTGAGTTTCTCATTTTGTACAGGAAAGTCAGAGGGTTGTGATCTGTAAACACAAGAACAGGTTCGCCCCTCCTCCCACTTACACGTCGAAATGCTTCAGGGCCATTACTAAGGCCAAAGGCTCCTTCTCGACGGTACTATAGGCTTGCTGGTATTTCAAAAATTTCTTGGAGTAGAAAGCTACTGGCCTATGTACCTCACTCCTTTCTTGGGCCAACATGGCTCCTATTCCAACGTCACTGGCATCCACGTACAGGATGAAGCTGGCTGAAAAATCTGGGGATATTAATACTGGGGCCTCCATCAACAGTTTTCTTCGTCTTCTCAAAAGACTCCTGGCAGGCCTCTCCCCACTTCCATCGTACATTCTTGGAGAGTAGTTCGGTCAGGGGATGCGCTACCGTGGAAAAGTTCTTGCAGAAACCACGATAGTATCCTATCATCCCAAGATACCTCAACAACTCCTTACATGCCCTGGGCACTGGGTACTCCCTAATGGCTGACACTTTGTGATCTACAGGGGTTACTTCTCCTTGGCCGATGACAAAGCCTAGGTACTTTAAGTGGGCCTTTCCAAACTCGCTCTTGGCTAGGTTCACGGTTAAGTTAGCATCCTCTAGCCTCCTGAACAATTCTGAGTCTCTCCAGGTGTGTCTCCCAATCGTCGGAGTACACTACGATGTCATCGATGTATACCGTGCAGCCTTCGGCTCCCCTCAGCAACTCATTCATCATGCACCGGAAACAACTACCGCTGTTTTTCATTAAGAAGGGCAACATTTTGTTCTGGTACAGCCCGTCCGGTGTCACGAAAGCTGATATCTTCCTGGCCTCGGGAGTCAATGAGATCTGGTAGTACCCCTTGAGCAGATCGACCTTGGACACATATCTTGCACTGCCCACCTGGTCGATGCAATCGCTCACCCTTGGCATGGGGTGGGAATCTGCCACAGTGATGGAGTTCACCTTTCTGTAGTCTGTACAAAAGCGAATGTACCATCGCTTTTCTTCACTAACAAGTACGGCGAACTCCATTCACTGTTGCTAGGCTCTGCAAGGTCATTCTCAAGGAGATACTCCACCTACTTCTTCATTAACTCTCGCTTCTCCGGGCTGACCCTATAAGCGCTCTGCTTGACGGGCCTGGCGTCCCTCACCTCTACCTCGTGCGTTACACTCTTGTGTCGTCGGGGCACGTCGGTAAAGAGAGAGGCATTCTCCCTTAACAGGTTTGTCAGGTCCTCGCTCTGTTGTCCTTCCAGGTGTTGTAACTTGTCCCCAATCTTCGTTAACCTCTCCGAATTGGTGAGATGGGTGCCGTCCGCCCTGGACCACTTTCCTTCCTCCTCTGGAAGCTCCTGGTCCACTTGCATGCACACAAATCATCTTCTGCTGGGGGTTTCGAGTCATCGTTCCGTCCAGCTCGGCGGCTCCTCCTTCCTAAGGGAAAAAAGGCTTCAGGCGGTCAACAGGACACACCTGTGTCTTGCGGGGTCTATCCGGCTTACCGATTTCATAAGTTACAGGACCCAACCGCCGCAGTACCTTGTACGGTCCCTCGAATCGTGACTCGGTCACTCTACTCTTCCCCTGGCAGCAACACCAATAACCTGGAACCCAACCTGGAACTCCCTCGGCGTAGCTTTCTTGTCATACGATTCTGACATCTTACGCTGCGCCTCCTTCAGATGTTTTCCGGCTAGTTCCTTTGCCAAAGTGAGATGTTCCTTGAACTTCTGAACGTACTCGTTGACCGTTCCCACGGTCACTCCTGGAGTCCATTGTTCCTTCAGCATGGACAGAGGACTTCGTACCTCATGTCCATACACCAGCTGGAATGGCGGAAACCTAACGATTCTACCACTGCGTGACGTATGGACAACAACGCAGGGAACACTGCCTCATCCCACTCAGCTCTCTGCTCTGTACAGAACACTCTCACAACGGTCTTCAGTGTGGAGTGAAACCTTTCGATCGCCCCTTGCGACTGCGGTCGGTAGGGCGACGACCGAATCTGAGTCACTCCCCAATTTGTCACGGTCTGTCTGAACCATTTGGACTGGAACACACTTCCACAGTCCGTCTGGATTTCCCAGGGCATTCCCACCCAAGAGAAAAATCGTTGCAGTTGCCCGGCTACTCCTCTCGACGTCAAACGCCGCATCGGGAGAGCTTCCGGAAATCTTGTCGATGCACACATGATGGTCATCAGGTAGGTATTCCCTCGTTTCGTCCGTGGCAACGGTCCCACACCGTCGACCAACAGATGCTCAAATGCAGGCCCAAACGCGGGAACAGGGACTAACGGGGCCTTCGGTATCGAGTGTTGGCTCTTCCCTGCCCTCTGGCAAGGTAAGCAAGTTTTACAGTAACGCCTCACATCGGCGTCCATACCTGGCCAGTAGAAATGGTCCCTGATCTTCCGCAACATCTCTTGGTCACCCCCAGGTGACCTGCAGTGTCCACAGAGTGCGACAGATTCAACACTGCCACTCTGCAATGGGCTGGCAACACTACCTGGTGCCTCGTACCTAGAGATTCTTCTCCGGCCTCCATCCTCACAGGCATCCACTGTCTCATCAGCATTCCGTCCTGTATGTAAAAATGAGTGGCCCTCTCAGGACCAACACGTCCTCCTTTGGCTTCTCTAATCAATTCGGGGAACTCTATCTGCTGCAACTCCCCAAGACAAGTGCGGTGCACTCCAAGAGAACTGGTGAGGGTCACCTGTAACTCACCATCCGGGCTGCCTTCGCCCTCCACTCGTTCTCCGGGTTCCACAAAGAGGTGATCGACTCCCAGGCTGTCGGGCGTTTCCTCTTCAGCCCTATTAGATCCACTCCCTCCGTGTCCGTTGCACCGCCTTGGGATCACAGCACATACAGGGAACGCCACCGCGGCAACTCCCTTCTCGTCCCCACAGGCGTCTAACACTCCGCCTTTCTCCTTATAGTGCTCTAAGCACTCTTCGCCCTTCACGAGGTTAGGGAGGACACATCCTCCACATGCGTCATTTCCAAGGATGACTTGTGCCTCCATCTTGGGCATTGATGCGCAGACCCCTACCACTAGGGTCTGGCAGCCATAATCAGAAGTCAGAGTCACCTGGTGTAGGGGCATCCCCACTGGGCCTCCCACAGTGGTCACAACTGCCACCCCCACACTGGTACTCTCGTAACCCTCGGGGAACAGGGTCTTACTCACCAGGGTAAGGCCCCAGTGTCTCTCAATATTTTCACAGGAATGGGGATCTGCGTCCCCCATCCTTACGGTCCCCTCACACACGAATTGGTGAACTCATTTCTCCCTACTCAGTACGGGTCCATCCCGCACCCTCTCGGCCATCTGGTCTTCGACCCTCACGAAAGCAACGTTCCCCCGCTGCTTAGGGCGTCTGCATTCCACGAGAAGTGTCCGAACCCCCACAATTGTAGCAGCGGACTTCCCTGGCGGTGACCTTCCACCACCGCTCACCCTGGCAACGCCTCCAGAGGCCATCGCTCCATGGGTCTTCCTCCTGCCATCCGCCGTCTCCTTCGTAGCGTCTCTCGTCGCAGCAACAGCTCCTGAGCTCTCAGCTGGGGACTTCTTGAACGGCTCCACAGACTCTTTAATCCTCTGCCGTCTCCACTCGAGAGGTGGGACTTGGGAGAACTTGCTCCTGTCCTCCATCCGTCCGTTCTTCTATAACTTCTACCATATCCGGAGTATACTGGCGGTTGGTGCTGTCCCTCTCGGCGTGGTCGCAAGGCTCCTCTAGCAAGTCAGCTCTGTCGGCCGCGGCCCTCAGGTCCTTTATGTCCGCCTCCTTTACTCTAACCCTGATCTAAGGAGAGAGCACGGACAAAAACTTCTCCATGACATCAGCCTCTTGACATCTTCAGCTGACTTCGCTCCTTCTGATTCCAGCCACTTCAGGAACTTTCTCTCCATGTCCCTCGCCATCTCTGTACACGATTTTCCTGGCGAACGGGTACATTCCCTGAATCTTTTCCTGTAACATTCCGACGTTAACTTGAAAGAGTGGAGCATGGCTCTCTTCACAGCATCATAGTTGGTACACTCCTTGAGGTCGAGCATATTGTAGGCTTTGCGAGCTTCAACGGTGAGCCTCCCTGAACCAGCTCCGCCCACTCTGCTCTCGGCCACTTCTTCAAGGTAGCGACCATCTCGAAGTGGTAGAAGAAGCCCTCAGCTTCATTAGGCACGAAGACCGGTAAATGTCGTTCACGGACCCGGCGGTCTTCTTGGTGGGGAGGGGGCAGGGGCTAGCCCTAGTTCAGCTCGCTTCAGCTCAACCTCTCGGTTAGTTTCAACCTCCTGCTGCTTCAGCTTAGCTTCCAGCTCGCGCTCCTCTCGTCTCAGCTGTGCCTCGTGCTCACACTCTTCCCGTCTTAGCTGTGCTTCTCGTTCTTCCCGTTCAGCTGTGCTTCTCGTTCTTCCCTCTTCAGCTGTGCTTCTTCTCTCCTCAGCTGTGCTTCGGCTTCGCGCTCTTCCTTGCAGAGCTGTGCCTCTTCACGCTTCAGCTGAACTTCTCGTTCTTCCTTGCGTAGCTGTGCCTCTGTTCTCGCTCTTCACGCTTCAGCTGCGCTTCCAGCTGTAGCTTCATTATCTCCAGATTGACGCTGCGCCTGCTGCCGCTGGATCCCCTACTGCTTCCACCAATGCTCAAATTTTCTCCTACACTGGCAGGTGTCTGTGGCCATTCCTCCTCAAAGCCTCATCTCGTGCCCTGAGCTGAGCCACAATCTCCAGCCTCCTCTCTTCCACTTTGGAAGATCTCAACTGCATCCTAAAGTGGTCCGCTACCAACTGCAGCTGTGCCCTGGTGCAATCCTCCAGCACCTGCTCATCCCTTGTGTCAATGAACTTGCTACTACCTTCTCATCCTCCATCTTGTGCTATGAGTGATAAACTGTACCTGATACCTAATACCACTGCAAAGTACCACAATTGCAACCGTTATCGCGATCGTTATCCTGATCGAAATCCTGGCAAGGTCGCCAATGTCGGGGTACGGCATATGTGAAATATATACGTCGATTGGTGTGAGTGACAGTGTACAAGATATCCTAAGTACTTAATCCTGGTAAGATCGCCAATGTGGGGTTACCTTAGTTATCTTGAAGTTATAAGAAGATAAGTATAAATGACCATACCTAAAATCCTGTCAACGGTCGCCAACGTCGGGGGTCTCTCTCTCTACACAGACACCACCCAGTAGTATTAGTGATAACTGTTACTCACCGTAGCCCTGCGGGTCTTCACTCAATCCTTGCGGTGCCACTGTTCGCCAGGAGAGTATCCAGTCAATCCCCGCCGGCCCTAATAGCTAGAAGACGAGTGGGAACACAGTTCACTCTCTTTCAACAGTGTGCCCGCCCGGACAAGGGCTCTACTACTAACTGCAAGGTCGCCAACTGGTGTTTCCCGTGTCCAGTAACACGTCAGTGGTATTGTGGAATTGTGGTAACAGTGGCAAGAGCACACTAAATAAGGCTGATATCAGGCAGGTATGTATCTCTATCACTCTCACTCTTTCTCACTGTTCTTTAGCAACAAGAATATGGAGGGATAATACAAATGGAAAGGTATTTGATATTTTACTTAAAAGTTCAAGATATCATATCCATATAACAACAGGCAAGCACCAAGTACATGGCAGTGAGTCACTCTCTCTTCATAAAACAGGGGCACACCCGGAGGGCAATACTCCCCCTCCTGTCACTTCTCAGCTGTGCGGCTTCCCTCACAGCGAATGCTTATATACTGTTTCTTTGGCGTTAAGCGCCTGTTTCTTTAAATTCACAGTAATTACTATATTTGCAATCAACACAATATTTGCTATAATGGCAATAGAATGCAAATGAGTCACTGCATTCATCTTGAGCTCAATTAATCATTTCTATAGCATAACACAATAATTCACTATAATGGCATAATGCACTGTACTTCAATAGTATGATAATAAATGCAATAAGATACAGTACTGGACATCTCAGTAATTCCTTTCGAAGGCGATTACACAATTGATCACTGCACACATGAAAATGTTATTCAACACACAAGCATATAATATATATATATATATATTATATATATATATATATATATAATATATATATATATATATATATATATATATATATAAGTCGTACCTAGTAGCCAGAACTCACTTTTTGGCCTATTATGCAAGGCCCGATTTGCCAATAAGCCAAGTTTTCATGATTAATATATTTCTCTAATTTTTTTCTTATGAAATGATAAAGCTACCCATTCATTATTACGAGGTCAATTTTTTTATTGGAGTTAAAATTAACGTAGATATATGACCGAACCTAACCAACCAACCTAACCTACCTAACCTAACTTTATTGCTTAGGTTAGGTTAGGTAGCCGAAAAAAGTTAGGTTAGGTTAGGTTAGGTAGGTTAGGTAGTCGAAAACCAATTAATTCATAAAAACTTGGCCTATTAGACCAAATCGGGCCTTGCATAGTAGGCCGAGAAGTGCGTTCTGGCTACTAGGTACGACATATATATATATATATTATATATATATATTATATATTATATGACGTACCTAGTAGCCAGAACTCACTTTTTGGCCTACTATGCAAGGCCAGATTTGCCTAATAAGCCAAGTTTCCTGAATTAATATATTTTCTCTATTTTTTTTCTTATGAAAATGATAGAGCTACCCATTTTATTATATATGAGGTCAATTTTTTTATTGAGTTAAAATTAACGTAGATATAGACCGAACCTAACCAACCTTACCCTACCTAACCTAACCTATCTTATTGGTTAGGTTAGGTTAGGTAGCCGAAAAAGTTAGGTTAGGTTAGGTTAGGTAGGTTAGGTAGTCGAAAAACAATTAATTCATGAAAACTTGGCCTATTAGGCAAATCGGGCTTGCATAGTAGCTGGAGAAGTGCGTTCTGGCTACTAGGTACGACATATAATATTATATATATTATAGATATATATATATATATATATCTTATATAATATATTGATATATATATATATATATATATAATATATATAAAATATAGATGCAATTGACGATCACAAAACACTGATCATTTTATGCGGAAATCCACAGAGAAAAATGAAAGGAGGTAACGTTTCGACTTTTTAAAGCTTTGTCAAACCAGACTGACCAAATGCTCAAATTTGACTGACCCAATGACAGTCTGGTTTGACAAAGGCTTTAACAAAGTCGAAACGTTACCTCCTTTCATTGTTCTCTGTGGATTTCCATATAATATATATATATATATATATATATATATATATAATATATATATATATATATATATAATATATATAATATAATTATAGATATATATATATATATATATATATATATATATATATATATATATATATAATATATATATATATATATATATATATATATATATATATATATATATATATATATAGATCAATTCATCAATAATAGTAAGATAAATACTGGGCACACAACCTAACACCAATAACTGGTATACTTATATATATATATTCTCTGGCATAAGTTATAATATTAATGCCACATGAAAGAATTCATCAACGACACAGCAGTCTCTTCAATGATCGCAGGTGCATCCACACGCCGCAAATATATATACCGTGAGAGCTTTCTACAGCCTCACTTCTCACAGCTGTGTCCTACTGTGACATAGACATTGGTGAGCCTTGCTCCTGACATATAAAATACTCTGGTTAAATATAGCTGACTAAAGGGGAATTGGGAGGGAAACTGAATCACCTACTTCCACCTCATTGATGTGGACCCGTCCTCCGGTGAGAGTAGAACTGTAGCTCCTGGTCCCGGCTCTTGCCTCGTTGTGGGGAACCCCCACACACACACTGATGCTTTCTCCAGTAACCCAATCAACATCCCAAAATAACGCGTCGTCTCCGTGCTCTGTCCTCTGCAGGCCCGTGCTCCTCCACAACTTCCTGAAGGGTTGGAGTCGGTTTCCTGGCCGTCGACTTCTCCTCTCAACTACGTCTGCAGACCTACTCTCGGCTGCAGTCATCCTGATTCCCAATTAGTTTTCTTCTTCCGCTGTTTCCTGGTGGATCGGCCCAGCCACTACGTCGTCACTAAACGGGTGAACTGTCTCAGACGTCGCATACTTCACAGACTTCACTTCTTCTTGCACAGTACCTGTCCCTGGAGTACTTGTTGCTCAATATTCTGTCGATTCCCTCTTCGGTCCACACATTGAATGAAGGAAGATCTCACAGCGTACTTGCAGACTTCGGGTGACGCGTAAAATCCACGGGAGCGGGATACAACTGTCAAACTGACAGGACCAACTTTCGCACGTCCGACCTCCTTGACGTGCTGTGTTTGACTGGTGTCGCCACAGAGGCGCGATCTCCGGACCCCCTTGCTCTCGTGACGTCATACTTGCCAGGGGCGTTTTTCATTGGCTCCCTGTGCCACGTCACTGTCAGTGATCAATCTGGTGTCACTGACGTCATACAGTTTTGGCGGGAGAACGGAGAGGCCGGCGCCATATTGGCGTCCTAAAGGGCCTAAACAACAGGCCAAAACTTCCTTCTTTTACGAATTTCTCGCCAACGCGAGACCACCACACTCTACCACACATCAAATTGTCGCCCGCAACGTAGAGAACGCTCGGGTAAAGTGGATATGACTCTTACAGCTGGGGTGGGAGAATTATAAGGAGGGGAACACCGTCACATATGTCACCCATAGAGACTGGTACAAACTGTACAATTAGACAGGTAAGTTTCATCTGTCACCCGAGCAGAAGTACAAGTCTCTGTCACCCGGTGTGGCAAGTCTTAGCAGCAATGTACTGCTTAGTTTGCAAGTCTCTTCTGTAACCCGTATATATGACTTCCAACTGCATTATACTACCCAGAACTAAATCAAGTATATAAGCAAATAAGTTTCAGTCACCAGTGTAAACTGTGTTCAAACTGCACTATACCACCCAGTAAAGAAATACATGTACGTAACTCAGAGTTGAGTCCAAGCTGAACTATTATAATCAGTTTTCAATTCTCTGTCATCCATGGAGAAGGGAACAGGTCACACTATACTCACTAGTTCCCCATTAATTAAGACTAGAAACAAGAGGCTTAAGAAGAATCACAGTACCTCCCAGTGCTCAGCAAGTCTCAATCACTGGTGACGGAGGGCGCCAAATACTGTTATATACCTGCCATTATTATCTGACTGTAAAAAGGTAGTAGTTTGTATAAAGGTCAATCCTTAATTATTGATATAAATAAATTTTGTCAGAGGTTTAAAAACGTTGATTTAACTCAAACGATTTTTAGCCCTTTTAGCTAAGGTACAGATAACAGATTTTAAAGTCATATATGTGTATGTACTTATCTAACTGTACTTACCTAATTGTGCTTGCGGGGGTCGAGCTCTGGCTCTTTGGTCCCGCCTCTCATCCATCAATCAAAAGGTGTACAGGTTCCTGAGCCTATTGGGCTCTATCATATCTACACTTGAAGCTGTGTATGGAGTCAGCCTCCACCACATCGCTTCCTAATGCATCCCATTTGTCTACTACTCTGACACTGAAAAAATTCTTTCTAACGTCTCTATGGCTCATTGGGCACTCAATCTCCACCTGTGTCCCCTAGTGCGTGTGCCCCTTGTGTTAAAAAGTCTGTCTTTATCAACCCTATCCAATCCTCTGAAAATCTTGTATGTGGTGATCATGTCCCCTCTAACTCTTCTGTCTCCCAGTGACGTGAGGATTAATTCCCGTAGTCTCTCCTCGTAGCTCATACCCCTCAGTTCTGGTACTAGTCTGGTGGCAAACCTTTGAACCTTTTCCAGTTTAGTCTTATGCTTGACTAGATATGGACTCCATGCTGGAGCCGCATACTCCAGGATTGGTTTGACATATGTGGTATATAATGTTCTGAAAGATTCCTTACACAAGTTTCTAAAGGCCGTTCTTATGTTAGCCAATTTGGCATATGTCGCTGATGTTTTCCTCCTGATATGAAAGGACATCAAAGGACAAGTCTGGCATGTTGTCAACCCCCAGGTCTTTCTCTCTCTCTGACTCTTGCAGGATTTCATCTCCCAAATGATACCTTGTATCCAGTCTCCTGCTCCCTACACCTATCTTCATTACATTACATTTCATTGGGTTAACTCTAACAACCATTTGTTTGACCATTCCTGCCGCTTGTCCAGGTCTTCTTGAAGCCTCAAGCTGTCCTGCTCTGTCATAATCCTTCTCATAATTTTGGCATCGTCAGCAAATATTGAGAGGAATGAGTCTATACCCTCTGGGAGATGATTTACATATATCAGAAACAGGATAGGTCCGAGTACAGAGCCCTGTGGGTCTCCACTGGCGACTTCACGCCAATCTGAGGTCTCACGAATCACTGTAACTCTCTGCTTCCTATTGCTTAGGTACTCCCTTATCCACTGGCACGCCCTACCAGTTACTCCTCCCTGTTTCTCCAGCTTATGCATCAGCATTTTTTGGGGTACTGTGTCAAAG
>WNGS01141398.1:5148-20228 GCA_020271785.1 Procambarus virginalis
ACTAATTACCGCAGACTCAATTAAATTCCGTTCCACAAAATCATTGCAATTGGCAATGCTTTTCGCCCCATCCCAATTAATAGTGTGATCACACAAACTTGTATGTAGATACAAAGTATTAGACGTTTGTGCAGTTCTTATACTATAAGCATGTTGGGGACACACGTATTGTAAGGATTTTCCTGTTTTGTCCAAGGTACACAGACTCACAATCATTACAGGGAATCGAATACACACAACCTGCTGTACCAGGGGAGTTTTTTTTTATTAAATTAGACTTGATCGTATTATTAGTCAACACCTAATTGATATTAAGGTTTTTAAAAACTGGGGGAAGTTTCTCAAATCCCATCGCATAAGGTACCCCCAATGAGGTTCTATTTTCTGGTTTCGCTTTTGGAGACATTATTATAAAACGTACGTTTAGCATTCCTAAACGAACAATCCAAAAACATCTTAGGGTACTGTAACTTTTTCCAATTTCATATATTTTAGCTATCTCTTCATCAAAAAACTCAGGGCTGCATACCCTCAAAGCTCGAAGAAACATTCCTGAAAATACTGACTGTTTAACTATACTATGATGATTCGAATAACAATGAACAAACGACCCCGACGTTGGTAGGTTTTCTATACACATTAAATTTGAACCTTCTATTGACTCTATGAATCATAATGTCCAAAGATGGAAGAGTACCATTCTCCTCATTTTCACATGTGAATTTTATTGAAGGTACCAAAGAATTAAGTTCATTAAGAAAAACAATATATATATATATATATATATTATATATATATATATATATATATATAATATAATATGTATATATATATATATATATATATATATATATAGTATATATATATATATATATATATAACCATACATATATATAGATATATATATAATATATATATATATATATATATATATATGTATACATCTCCGAGGCTATGGGTCCCCTATAGTATATGTATATATATATATAATATAATATAATATATATATATATAATAGTATATATAATATAGTATATATATATATAATATGTATATATATATAATATATATATATATAATATATATATATATATAATATATATCTCCGAGGCTATGGGTCCCCTATAATATATATATATATATATATTATATATCTATATATATAATATATATTATATATATATATCTTATATATATATATATATATATCACACCTGAATGTGATATAGAACAACTCAACTCACCCCAGAAGTGACTCGAACCCATACTGCCAGGAGCAACGCAACTGGTATGTACAAGAGTCCTTAATAACCACTTGACCATCACGACCGGACATAAGATATGTGATAGCCGAAGCTATTTGAACCACTTCCCCGTTGGCACTCGGATGGTTATCTTGGGGCATAGCATTTTACAAATCACCTCATTCTTTGGGGGCAACACGTGAGGAACACAAATCAAACAAGCCTGAATGGTCCCCAGGACTATACAAATGAAAAACTACACCACCAGAAGTGACTCGAACCCATACTCCAGGAGCAACTGCAACTGGTATGAACAGGACGCCTTAATACCACTTGACCATCACGACCGGACAAAGGATAGTGGATAGCCGAAGCTATATGAACCACTCCGCCCCGCCGGCACTCGGATGGTATATCTTGGGCATAGCATTTTACCAAATCACCTCATTTTGGGGGCAACACGTGAGGAACACAAATGCAAACAAGCCTGAATGGTCCCCAGGACTATAGCGAACTGAAAACTCACACCCCAGAAGTGACCGAACCCATACTGCCCAGGAGCAACGCAACTGGTATGTACAGGTACGCCTTAACCACTTGGACCATCACGACCATCACATGTTTTTTTTATAACAGCGCCATCTGTTGAATATAAGAGCAACACACGCAATAATCTCCGAAAGTTCTTACCGATTGCTTTGAAATTTTGACAGAACGCTGCATTCGAATAGGAGCATCTTTTTATATACCTACTATATAGATGCCACTTCTGTGACAGATAAAAATATGCGTTTTTGAAAAACATCGCCGTCTGTTGCACATAATAGCACATTCACGCGTTACTAAATATGTCACGATTCCATTTGAATGTTTCGATTGCATTGTTAAATTTTATTTTCATAGATTTCGATTTATTTTATTTTTTATTGAATTATTTCTGTGACATTGTGTTGGAATTGGAGCTGTGTTGTTTACATACCGTTCATTTTGTGGGTATAGTTTATTTGTTTATTTTTCATATTTTCATTTCATTTTTTAACAGTTTTTCTTATATTTCCGTGATGGAACATCATATCACTTGATGTTCTCTATTTTCTGATGGGAACATCAAACCATTTGGGAAGGCATTGGACGAGGGAGTGGGGATGGTGGAGAGGACAAGGGGGACAAAGGGAGGGGGTAAAGGTGGGGAAGTACGAGGGGATGGAGGAGTTTGGGATGGTGGGGACGAGGGGATGGGTGAATAGGGAAAGGTGGGGAGGACAAAGGGACAGGGGAATGAGGCATGGTGGAAAGGAAGAGGGGATAGTGGAGTGGAGAATGATGGGGAGGACGAGGGACGGTGGGAGTGGGGAATGGTTGGGAGGCCGAGGAGACAGGTGAGGGGGGGAATGGTTGGGAGGACTGGGGGAGAGGGAAGGTAGCCAGAACACACTTCCCGGCCTACTATGCACGGCCTGATTTGCCTGTTAGGCCGAGTGATTTTCTTTATTTTCAATAAATTGTTTCCATTTTGTTCATTTGAATTATTATTATTATTATTATTATATTATTATTATTTATTATATTATTATTATTATGATATTATTATTATATTATTATTATTATTATTATTTATGTATTATATTAAGACCATAATTTATTGACTTAGTTTGTGATAGTTTAGGATGGGTTAGATAGGTTATGTTGGGTTGGTTAGGTTCGGTCATATATCTAAGATAGTTTTAACTCAACTTAAACAAATTAACTTATACATAATGAAATGGACAGATTTATCATTTCATAAGGAATTTTTTTTGAAAATTATATATAATTCTGGAAAACTTAGGTTATTAGGCAAATCGGGCTTGCATAGTAGGCCAAGAACGGTGTTCTGGCTACTAGGTACTACATATACCTGAGGAACACAAATGTGAACAAGCCTGAATGGTCCCCAGGACTATATGCAACTGAATACTCACACCCCAGAAGTGACTCGAACCCATACTGCCAGCAGCAATGCAACTGGTATGTACACGACGCCTTAATCCGCTTGACCATCACGACCGGACATGTAATATATATATATATATTATTATTATATATATATATATATATATTATATATATATATATATATATATATATATATTATATATATATATATATATATATATATATATATATATATATATATATATATATAATATGTATATGTAATATATATAATATATATATATATATATATATATATTATATATATACTATATATATATGTGTGTGTGTGTGTGTGTACTCACCTATTTGTACTCACCTATTTGTGCTTGCGGGGGTTGAGCTTTGGCTCTTTGGTCCCGCCTCTCAACTGTCAATCAACGCGTGTACAGATTCCCGAGCCTACTGGGCTCTATCATATCTACCCTTGAAACTGTTGTATGGAGTCAGCCTCCACCACATCACTGCCTAATGCATTCCATCCGTTAACTACTCTGACACTGAAAAAGTTCCTTCTAACGTCTCTGTGGCTCATGTGGGTACTCAGTTTCCACCTGTGTCCCCTTGTTCGCGTCCCCCTCAGTGTTGAATAGTTTGTCCTTGTCTACCCGGTCGATTTCTCTGAGGATTTTGTAGGTTGTGATCATATCTCCCCTTACTCTTCTGTCTTCCAGTGTCGTAAGGTGCATTTCCCGCAGCCTTTCCTCGTAACTCATGCCTCTAGTTCTGGGACTAGTCTAGTGGCATACCTTTGGACTTTTCCAGCTTCGTCTTGTGCTTGACAAGGTACGGGCTCCATGCTGGGGCTGCATACTCCAGGATTGGTCTTACATATGTGGGTTACAAGATTCTGAATGATTCCTTACACACAGGTTCCTGAACGCTGTTCTGATGTTAGCCAGCCTCGCATATGCCGCAGATGTTATCCTTTTTATGTGGGCTTCAGGAGACAGGTTTGGTGTGATATCACTCCTAGATCTTTCTCTCTGTCCGTTCATTAAGTACTTCATCTCCTAATTCTGTATCCTGTGTCTGGCCTCCTGTTTCCACTGCCTAGTTTCATTACTTTGCAATTACTCGGGTTGAACTTCAACAGCCATTTGTTGGACCATTCACTCAGTCAGTCTGTCTAGGTCGTCTTGTAGCCTCCTACTATCGTCCTCAGTTTCAATCCTCCTCATAATTTTGCATCATCGGCAAACATTGAGAGAAACGATTCTATACCCTCGGGAGATCATTTACATATAGTCAGAAACAGTATAGGTCCAAGGACTGACCCCTGCGGGACTCCACTTGTAACGTCTCGCCAATGTGAGACCTCACCCCTCACACTGACTCATTGTCTCCCTATTGCTTAGGTACTCCTGTATCCAACGGAGTACCTTCCCTTTCACTCCAGCCTGCATCTCGAGCTTTTTCACTAGCCTCTTGTGTGGCACTGTATCAAAGGCTTTCCCTTTCTGACAATCCAAAAATATGCGGTCTGCCCACCCTTCTCTTTCTTGCCTTATTTTGGTTGCCTGGTCGTAGAATTCAAGTAACCCTGTGAGGCAGGACCTGCCATCCTGAATCCATGTTGGTGCTGTGTTACAAAGTTCTTTCGCTCAGGTGCTCCACTAGCTTTCTTCGCACAATCTCTCCATCAGCTTGCATGGTATGCAGGTTAGGGACACTGGCCTGTAATTCAGTGCCTCCTGTCTATCCCCTTTCTTGTATATCAGCACTACATTAGCTGCTTTCCAAATTTCTGGCAGTTCCCCTGTTGCCCGAGATTTGTTATATACTATGGAGAGTGGTAGGCACAGTTCTTCTGCTCCATTCCTAAGTATCCAAGGAGAGATGTGTGTCCTTAAGTATCCAAGGTGTGTGTGTGTGTGTGTGTGTGGTGTGTGTGTGTGTGTGTGTGGTGTGTGTGTGTGTGGTGTGTGTGTGTGTGTGTGTGGTGTGTTGTGTGTGTGTGTGTGTGTGTGTGTGTGTGTGTGTGTGTGTTGTGTGTGTGTACTCACCTATTTGTACTCACCTATTTGTGCTTGCGGGGGTTGAGCTTTGGCTCTTTGGTCCCGCCTCTCAACTGTCAATCACACTGGTGTGTGTGTGTGTGTGTGTGTGTGTGTGTGTGTGTGGTGTGTGTGTGTGTGTGTGGTGTGTGTGTGTGTGTGTGTGTGGTGTGTGTTGTGTGTGTGGTGTGTGTGTGTGTGGTTGTGTGTGTGAATAGAGATATAATGACTCCACCAAAGTACTGACTCCTACTGAATGAGTCTTGTAAATACGAAACCTCAATAAACAAAAATCATGTTTTCTCATACCACTAAAATGTACATCTGCGAACCAGCCTCCAGGACCATGGCATCCATTTGCAGCTGCAGTAGCAACCCAGCGACCACCGCTGCAGCCAGTGTGTTCCTTCTAATATGCATTTCGGACCTCCACAAGCGACCTCCTAATGACCAATTAGAGAAAGAATTTCAATTTACGCGATTTATTTCAAATCTTCCTATAATGACGTCTCAGGGACAAGCACATCATTACATTTAATGAAAACATCAATTGCCCATGTCTTTAAAATTATATTATCTTGGAACAAATGAAGTAATATGTGATTATAATAATTTTGTTTAATTTGTGAGTTCAAATGGTGTAGTTTTAGTATAAGCAAGTTCCTTAGAGATAAACCGCTTGATTTTGAATTAATCCTGTATTGACATGTTTTATAAATGTATTACAGAAATTTAAACAGTTAGCTAGAGAATGATTTTTTATGTGTTTCTGGTATTCTTTGATGATGGAACACCTCAGGTGTTCCATCAGAGAATTAACAAACCTGAGAACATTCTCTGGTTGAGAATTATTAAGCCAGCATATTAGAACTCCACTTGCCCGGATACCGTTTTCTATGCTGGAAATTTTCTGTTGAAATTGGTCACTATGTTCATCGCTGACAGCGCCAAGATTTTCCCCAAAGAAATCCATGACAATCCAAGAAGTGGTTATTTTATGATATATTACATCCCATATCTTTAGATGGTCTCAATAGTTCACACATTAAATCTCGATCATTTTCGTTCTCTGAACTTTATAAAAACATATAAGTAGTATTTATTAAAGATGTCCGTGCTCTATTTTCAACAGGGCTTAACTTCTTTAATTTAATTATATTGTATTTTGTCCCTTAATTGAGAATCTTTTTTTTTTTTGAAGAGAATCTGCAAAAATCCCTCCTTCAATATTCCTAGAATTTTGTCTATTGTATATAAAAATATATCTCCACTTTTGTCCTTGACATAAGAAAGTTTTATTCATAAGGCCTTATTAAAATGTGTAAAGGTGTTAAGTTCCAAGGAGTTGTCATAGCCAGGGGGCGGTAATGGGATGACGAGCTCCCATAACCTATAAATAGTTCCCGTACGATGTGCGTCTCAAATATACTCTGACAACCAAGTCCAACTCCTGGCCAGCACGGGTGGCTTAGTCTTTAAGTCCGGCGGAACTGCTTTTACTGACAGGAGAAGGGGCGAGGGCGTGCCTCTGGCGCTTTAAAACCAGCTGCTCCGGGTAGATGGGACTCGATAGCCTGGGGGAAGGTTGCCCATTTAGGGAAAGGAAAACCCTGATTTTAAACCTCCGCTGCCTTGTGGCCATTCCCCTTTTTAGGGAAAACACTGTACATGTTTCTCCCACTTACACAGTAAGCAATATAATGGGCCATCCAGAGGCTTAGGGCCCGCGCAGGAATATCCCTGCAAAAAAAAAAGCAATAAAAGTATGTGCACACAGAAAAATCACAAAAGCGTAATACATCAATACGTGTGTATTGAAGTAAGGGCAAAGAGATATAACAGCTTCTTGACAGTGCCCGGGTGCATGGGGGAATTATGTAAATCCCCAGTTTGTGTCTCAGAGAGGCTGCGGGATCCGTGTGAATGCAGTAACCATCCTGGTTGCAATTCTTTTACCATGTCGTGGCGCAATCGACTAAGGTGCATCTGAAATCATCCCGGACGTAAGTTCGAACTCTCATCACGGCCCTTGTGAATTTGTTCAGAGTATGTGTATCCAAGCTGCAGTTGAAGCTAGAGAGCGATGACTTTAAAAAACCCACAGATGTTTCATATTTTACATACTGGATGATTTCTAAAATCAATTTCATATTTTCATATGACTCATGTTAGTAGCAAGTGCTTATGGAACCGATGGAAAATTATTTGAGTTGAGAAAAACAGCTTCTAGGCGATCTTTAGAAGAATCAATGAACAAACGCCACTCCTACTTGTCATGTTTATGAGCAAGTGCCTTTATTACAGAGCAGACATCAATACGAAATACAAAATACAAAAGTTTTTGTGAAAATAGAATTCTAAAATATCCAGAAATAACATACTTTAATTTTACGATTTAGAAGATTCCAGCATTTTAATCTGTTTCCTAGAAGATCTTCCTGATTTTTGTTAACATTTAAATCATGTACCGAATCAATTTAGGTGTCCATCACTCAATAAATGATGAAGTGTGTTACGTATCACTATTTATGTATACTCACATTAATTCATGTAAAATAAATTATTGAAATTAATTTCTTCATATATATATATATATATATATATATATAATATATATATATATATATATATATATATATAATATATATATATATATATATATATATATGAATGAAAACTCACACCCCAGAAGTGACTCGAACCCATACTCCCAGGAGCAACGCAACTGGTATGTACAAGACGCCTTAAACCACTTGACCATCACGACCGGACAAAATGAGGTGATAGCCGAAGCTATTTGAACCACCTCACCGCCGGCACTCGGATGGTTATCTTGGGCATAGCATTTTACCAAATCACCTCATTCTTTGGGGCACACGTGAGGAACACAAATGCAAACAAGCCTGAATGGTCCCCAGGACTATATGCGAATGAAAACTCACACCCCAGAAGTGACTCGAACCCATACTCCCAGGAGCAATGCAACTGGTATGTACAAGACGCCTTAAACCACTTGACCATCACGACCGGACAAAATGAGGTGATAGCCGAAGCTATTTGAACCACCTCACCGCCGGCACTCGGATGGTTATCTTGGGCATAGCATTTTACCAAATCACCTCATTCTTTGGGGCACACGTGAGGAACACAAATGCAAACAAGCCTGAATGGTCCCCAGGACTATATGCGAATGAAAACTCACACCCCAGAAGTGACTCGAACCCATACTCCCAGGAGCAACGCAACTGGTATGTACATACGCCTTAAACCACTTGACCATCACGACCGGACAAAATGAGGTGATAGCCGAAGCTATTTGAAAGTATGGGTTCTGGGAGTATGGGTTCGAGTCACTTCTGGGGTGTGAGTTTTCATTCGCATATAGTCCTGGGGACCATTGAGGCTTGTTCGCATTTGTGTTCCTCACGTGTGCCCCAAAGAATGAGGTGATTTGGTAAAATCACCTCATTCTTGAGGTGATTTTAACAAAAAACTATGCTGCCGTGTACAACTACACATTTCAAAAACGCATACATACATATATATATATATATATATATATATATATATATATATATATATATATATATATATATAATATATATATATATATATATATATGGGTTCGAGTCACCCATATCACAAGAAAAAAATTAGAGAAAATATATTAATTCATGAAAACTTGGCTTATTAGGCAAATCGGGCCTTGCATAGTAGACTGAGAAGTGAGTTCTGGCTACTAGGTACGACATATATATATATATATATATATATATATATATATATATATATATATATATATATATATAATATATATGTCGTACCTAGTAGCCAGAACTCACTTCTCAGTCTACTATGCAAGGCCCGATTTGCCTAATAAGCCAAGTTTTCATGAATTAATATATTTTCTCAAATTTTTTTCTTGTGATATGATAAAGCTACCCATTTCATTATCTATGAGGTCAATTTTTTTTATTGGAGTTAAAATTAACGTAGATATATGACCGAACCTAACCAACCCTACCTAACCTAACCTAAGCTATCTTTATAGGTTAGGTTAGGTTAGGTAGCCGAAAAAGTTAGGTTAGGTTAGGTTAGGTAGGTTAGGTAGTCGAAAAACAATTCATTCATGAAAACTTGGCTTATTAGGCAAATCGGGCCTTGCATAGTAGGCTGAAAAGTGCGTTCTGGCTACTAGGTACAACATATATATATATATATATATATATATATATATATATATATATATATATATATATATATATATATATATATATATATATATATATATGTATGTATGCGTTTTTGAAATGTGTAGTTGTACACGGCAGCATAGTTGGAGCAAGGAGCGGGCTTGCTTATTCACCTGTTTAATACATGTCCATTCCTGGACCAGGAAGTAGATTCACGAAGCTCCATGTATTTCTTTGTAAGTAGGTTTGCTACGAAGGTTCCTAAGTATGCCCTAAGAAGATGCTTAGGTGCAATTCACGTAGGTCCACTTAGGAAGATATCTGTTGGTTCACCTGCATGCCGATAGAGGTCACTACTGTGTTTCGTTTGACCAATCAGAGAGCAGGCAACATTCTTCATATTGAAGATTTAGCGCTGGCTTATCAGAGCTCTACTGCCTCCTATTTACGTCGAATTTTCTTATAAAATTAGTATATTTCGAAGTAAAACTGTTTTTTTCAACTTCTACAGGCAGCACCGACATTGTAGTAAACAAATATGTTACATTTGTTGTTTACCTACGTAATTCTAGGAGATACTGTGTAGTTGTCCTTGTTGCTCGGAAGATGCGCTGACAATTATTGTATATATTTACTGAATTTACTTGGCCACTACTGAATATTATAAATATTCAGAATATTTATTCAGAATATAAATATTCAGAATATTTATTCAGAACTGAATAAATACTGAAAATTTACTTGGCCACTAGATAGTGGCCAATGGCCACTATCTAGTGGCCTCGACGAGGACAGAAAGCCGGCGGCTTGTTAAAGGGCCCGCCAATTGTCTTAATGATATTTTTTAGCTAGAATTTGGCATTTACGGCTTCAGCGGGTAGGCGGTTCCATGGGTTTATAACCCTCTTGTGGAAAAAAAACATTTGTTTTCAGTCCTACTTGAGAGAACATTCTCTCCAACACTATATCTGTGATTGTCCTGTTATCAGTGACTTCATACCAAATGATATGAGGTACTTTGAGCTCTGTAATTACTTCATGCACTCAGGAATATTGGAAGATATTAGCACCCAGATTTTGCCAGTGGAGGCTAATAGATCAGCATTAAGTATTTTGTTCTCTCCTGATTCCATGTATGACTGGCCATCCTGTGAGGTGAGGATGTTGGATGAGCTTGTAGCTGGTTTTTGCTCTACACTGTGTGGTCCTTCATACAGAATAGGGAAGCAGCACATTGCTGTGTATACCTAAACATGTTAAAAATACATTGTTTGAGAGAAGTCTTGTAGAAACTGGTAAGAGTAATTATAATATAATGTTTCCATGATTCAGTGCTTACCTCTTGTGAAAATCGCGAAGAGTTGTTTAGTCAGAGTTGATTTGTTTTTTGTATTGAGGCTGGTATTTCTAAATTGATTCCATGTATGTCTAACCATCCTGTGAGATGGGAGTATTAGATAAACTTATAGCTAGTTTTTTATCTACACTGTGTAATATTCCATATACAATAGGGTAGCAGCACATTGCTGTGTATACCTAATCTTCTTAATAAAAAAAATCAGTAATAAAGATTTTAAATTATAGTTTGTATTATTACAAATACTGTATTATCCTTATTAAATCATGTTAACCATGGATCATTAAGATCTCATGTTGATATGTAATAGTCATATTTCTTTTGAACTGCTAATCCATGCTAATCATTCATTAAATTGTGCATTATGTCTCAATTTTTCACTTCCTTGGATATACTGTACAGTACAAAAAGATAGGATAAAAATAAACCAGTAATATTTCTTTCATTATATTTTTTATTTAAATAACTGCATCAATATTTTTACAGCTGACAGGATTTGTTTTACCATACAGGTGCATTATTTGTTAAAAAAAATTGGTTTATTGTTACACACAATGGTGCTACATAGCCTTCCCAGCTTGGTGCCTTCTTTTAATACTTACTGATTAATAAATAAATAATAATAAATAAATTTTATTCAGGAAAAGTACATACAGTTGATTTACAAACATAATGTTGGATTTATAGGCAGAGCTAGTACATACAATACCTAAAGCCACTAATAATCATAGCATTTCGGGCAAGGTGTGGAGGAAAAAAAACTTTGACTAAAACTTAATAGTAATCGGGATTAGGTATAAATTGTGTTGAAAGAAGGAATAAAAAATAAAAAAAGGGGGGTAACATAGCAGAAATCAGCAATTGTACACGTTAGTGAACAGCATTGTTTAAAAAATAGCAAGACATGGGTTGACATTTAGGGGGTAAGTTAGGTTACAGGAGTTAATTAGGTAGTACTTGCTTTTACTCTTACACTGGTTGAGAGAGGTACAGCCTTTGACATGATTCGGGAGGTCATTCCACATTCTGGGTCCCTTGATTTGTAGAGCACTTCTAGTTTGGTTACACACAGCCATATTGTGTAACAGGAAGAGGTCTTGGACACAAATTTCTTCCATGCTAAATGTAGAGGAATCAGCTGAGAATTCCTCAAATAAAATAAGTTGCCTCAGCTTATAAGTAAATATAATAAGCATTTCTCAAATAAGTA
This sequence comes from Procambarus virginalis, assembly GCA_020271785.1. NCBI lineage: Eukaryota > Metazoa > Arthropoda > Malacostraca > Decapoda > Cambaridae > Procambarus > Procambarus virginalis. Next base: position 17,123 of record WNGS01141398.1, read on the forward strand.
GGTGCCTCACCTCACTGCCTTACTGCTACGTAGCCTTCCCGGCATGGTGCCTTCTTTTGATAATTACTTGTTCCACACCCAAGTTGTATAACAGGAAGAGGTCTTGGACCCCTACTTCCCTCTCTCTTTTTAATTGTCCATATAGTCATAATTATAGCTTTAAGTATTCAATGAATAAAGTTTTTGACATTTTTACCCTTCTCCTTACCTATCATCATTTGTGCAGCATATTTTTATTTTATGTTTCACCCAGAATTAAATTCAAAATAAAACCAAACTAAATAAATTAGGAATGGGTATGTATAGCTAAGCTCACCCTTACTACTAGGTGAACAGGGGCATTTGGTGATAGTAAATGATCCCATCAGGCAGGGCTCATCACCTCTCATATTTCATGTTCACCAGTGTTTATTTATTTAATAACTACGGGTATAATATCTTGCTATTATAAAACTAATTCTACTATCATAAAAGACATATTTACTTTAAGTTTCATGCAGAGAATGCATATATAACCAACACGAAGGACTCCTCTTCACGAGATTCGCCAACTAATAATCTTTTGTTATATTTAAATCGATCCAAGTGTTATGTAGTCGAGAAAAATTTAGTCATATCCAGTTTACGTAAAGCTACGAGTGGTCGACACCACACTTAGGTGCCGGACCAAACTTACGAAGGTTTTTCGACTTAGTGTAGCTACCTGAATACCGACGTAGCCGCCACGAAGGCGCTAAGAAGAAAAACATTCGTTTCTAAGAAGAAAAACCTTCGTAAGTACCTTCGTGAATCTGGCCCCAGGAATTTGGACGTGTTCACTTGTGGAGTTGCCAGATGTCACCTCTTAATTCAGTTATTACTTTTATATTTTCCTTATTTAAATTTATTGTACTTTTATTTTTGTCATTTGCATGTTGCAATTTATATTTTATTTCATCTTATGTCTGTGTTAGCATGATTACGTTTCTCATATAATTATTTGCGATTTATTTAAAGTACTCACTTGCCATCACTTGAGGGGAGGGGGAGTGTGGGTTGTGCGCCTGTGAGCGTCAGTAGTTGGGAGACCACCGCCTGGGAAACATCGTTTTTGATAAGTCATCTATTCTTCTCTGTTTTATTGTTCTGTAGAGTAGATTCATTATCTGAGGAGATTTTCTTATGTAATTAAGGCCAATTAATTCTCTCATGTTATTGAAGTGAAATCATAGTTGTGTAATACTGAAACAACGTACATAATAATTTTTGTTTTATTAATTATATTATATATTTTATTATGTGCATCTTTATTTCACTTGATCTTTTAAATTTATATTCCTGTCCTACATAAGGGCACACTGGTGTTGACTTTTGTTTAAGATTGTGAGTTACCCTAGACTAGATTTATATCACTATCCCCTGCAGCACAAGCTGTGCGGACTAGCTAGGTAACAGAAATTGGGAGCCTGTCTGGGATACTGTTCCCACATAATAACCAATGTCGGGATAGTATTACCACATTATTTACTGTATACATCCATTTGTCTTGTATTAATTCAAACTTGCCTTCCTAGGTAAAGTGATCAAATTTGTGCAAGATATTACTGTTACAGCAAATACATTTACTGTGTTTCACCATACTCAGCCAGTGTCAACATACACACTTCACGATTTTGAGGTAAGTCATTAATATTTGCTTACACAGTGGGCCAAGCAGTGTTCAGTGTCGTGCTAGTTATTATAATCTTTTCTATAAAGTGAAGTGCCAAGTGTTAAACATGGAGAGTCAAGTGGAGTTGTTGCTATCAGAACCAAACTTTGAAGGGATTAAGAACCTAACAAAGTCTGCCTTGATATGTATGGCAGGTAAAATAGAATTAGCCACCAGTAATAAGATGGTTAAAGCACAGATAATGAAAGTGATAATTACTAATCTAGTGAAAGATGGAAACCACGGGAAGAGTTCCTGGAAGAACTAAGTGAAGGGACAAGTGAGCAGTTAGCACTAAAACATCTTGAGATAGAAACTCAGCTTGAATTTGCTACGCTTGAGGCTCAAGAGAAAAAAAATAATATTAGAGGCAGAACCTCAACAAAGAGATATTGAGGCACAGAATGCTAGAATAGCAGCTCAGTTGCAGTTAGAGGCATCTAAGAAGCAAGAAGCTGAGGAACAAACGAAACAATTAGAAATACAAAAACAAATGGCAGAGGATTCTAATAGAGTAGAGACACAGAACTGGCAGCTGGACATGGTAATGCTAGCAATATTCCAAATAATACCAACTCTCAACCTAAGATAAATAAATATGTCGAATTGCCTAAGTTCAATGAGGAAGACCCTGAGGTTTTCTTTTCTCACTTTTCCAAGATTGCAGTCAGTATGGACTGGCCAGTAGACTAGTGGGTAGCTATAAAGCTCAATTCAGAGGAAAGAGTCAATTCAGGGGAAAGAGTCAATAAGTTTTCACATCTCTTCCTGATGCAAATAGTTTTGACTACCAATTTGTTAAAAATAGCATCTTAAAATGGATATCAGTTAAACCCTGAGGCACATCGACAGAAATTCAGAAATTAAAGAGGGCACATGAACAAACCATTGCTGATTTCACAAGGATGAAAATTAATTATTTTGAGAGATGGCTTAAATCACTTTCTATTACAGAGCTTGATACTCTTAAAAATCTTATTACAGAAGAAGATTTATCTTGTCTCCCAGATAAATTAACTACTTTTATGGCGAAACAGAAAAGCACTACAGATGTTTATGAGCTGTGTAAGCTCGCTGATGAGCATGAATTGTTAACTAAGGCACATTTTAAAGCGCAGTCAACTAGTTTTCACAGTCGAGTAAACCATAATGCTCTCAGAAATGCTTAACAGAACAAACTAAGTACTAATTCTCCAGCTACTCACATGATTTCTTCTCTTGTTAAACCTAAGATTGAGAATACACAGTCGGGAATGCAAAACCCCAGTGATGTAAATAATAAGCCTTCAGTGAGTGTGACAGGGTCAACCACTGACAGTAGTTTTTGTAGTTTTGCAAGAGAAGAGGTCATGTCATAACTTCCTGTTACCAGAAACACCAAGAGTTAAGAACTACCGGTCTCATTTTTAGGAGAGG
>WNGS01141398.1:29889-44735 GCA_020271785.1 Procambarus virginalis
GTTCTGATATTTTTGATGTTGTATCAATCCATGAAAAACTCATTTGAGTTATCGGATAATCTTCAGTGCGTTTATGGCTCGCTTGAAGACAGATCGTATTGCTTCCTCAGTAGCCCCTCTCATTTCTTTGTTGTCATCGGTGAAAGTCTCCAATCTCCTTTCGCAGGGGCCCCGATACTAGTGTGGTTTTTATTATCTTGATTTTGCATAGAGAAAAATATTTCGGGTTTCCTCTCTATTTTCACTGCATGGCCTTTTGCTCTCTTTCCCTCTCCTTCTGCGTTTTTGTATGATTAGAGCACATAGAGGTGTCCAGCGGAGACGAAGTGGAAAAAAATGCTCAAGGAGCTAAATAAGAACAAAGCAGTTGGTTCAGATGGAGTTTCACCATGGGTTCTGAGAGAATGTGCACCTGAGCTCAGCATTCTCTCAACTGATTTTTCAGGCATCCCTGTTTACAGGAGTTGTAGCTGATGTGTGGAAAAAGGCTAACATAGTTCCAATCTACAAAAGTGGAAGCAGGGAAGACCCCCTTAATTTAGACTGGTATCATTGACAAGTGTAATAGTCAAAATATTGGAAAAAATAATTAAAACTAAATGGGTAGAACACCTGGAGAGAAATGATAATATCAGACAGACAGTATGGTTTTCGATCTGGAAGATCCTGTGTATCGAATTTACTCAGTTTCTATGATCGAGCAACAGAGATATTACAGGAAAGAGATGGTTGGGTTGACTGCATCTATCTGGACCTAAAAAAGGCTTTCGACAGAGTTCCACATAAGAGGTTGTTCTGGAAACTGGAAAATATTGGAGGAGTGACAGGTAAGCTTCTAACATGGATGAAAAATTTTCTGACTGATAGAAAAATGAGGGCAGTGATCAGAGGCAATGTATCGGACTGGAGAAATGTCACAAGTGGAGTACCACAGGGTTCAGTTCTTGCACCAGTGATGTTTATTGTCTACATAAATGATCTACCAGTTGGTATACAGAATTATATGAACATGTTTGCTGATGATGCTAAGATAATAGGAAGGATAAGAAACTTAGATGATTGTCATGCCCTTCAAGATGACCTGGACAAAATAAGTATATGGAGCACCACTTGGCAAATGGAATTTAATGTTAATAAATGCCATGTTATGGAATGTGGAAAGGAGAACACAGACCCCCACACAACCTATATATTATGTGAGAATTCTTTAAAGAATTCTGATAAAGAAAGAGATCTAGGGGTGGTTCTAGATAGAAAAACTATCACCTGAGGACCACATAAAGAATATTGTGCGAGGAGCCTATGCCACGCTTTCTAACTTCAGAATTGCTTTTAAATACATGGATGGCGATATACTAAAGAAATTGTTCACGACTTTTGTTAGGCCAAAGCTAGAATATGCAGCGGTTGTGTGGTGCCCATATCTTAAGAAGCACATCAACAAACTGGAAAAGGTGCAAAGACATGCTACTAAGTGGCTCCCAGAACTGAAGGGCAAGAGCTACGAGGAGAGGTTAGAGGCATTAAATATGCCAAAAAAACGAAGACAGAAGAAAAAAAAGGGGGATATGATCACTACATACAAAATAGTAACAGGAATTGATAAAATTGATAGGGAAGATTTCCTGAGACCTGGAACTTTAAGAACAAGAGGTCATAGATATAAACTAGCTAAACACAGATGCCGAAGAAATATAAGAAAATTCACTTTCGCAAACAGAGTGGTAGACGGTTGGAACAAGTTAGGGGAGAAGGTGGTGGTGGAGGCCAAGACCGTCAGTAGTTTCAAAGCGTTATATGACAAAGAGTGCTGGGAAGACGGGACACCACGAGCGTAGCTCTCATCCTGTAACTACACTTAGGTAATTACATTTACGTAATTACACTTTCAACACTCGGGAAGGAACCAATAGTGCACTTGTTTGAAAAAACACTACACTCGCCGAATTGATTGGGAACGCACTAACACCTAACTAATATCACTGTAGGCTGCTTGAGAGCCTCCCCATCACTTCCCCCTCCCCTGCACCCTGCCTGGGGGCTGGTGTGTGGCAGCACTGGGATGACAGTGACGACCCTCCCCTCACCCTTACACTGTACCTGCCTCGCCATTCACAAAGCCCCAAACGACGCACCTTTCTACATTGATTTTATAATAATAAAAAATAAATAAATATGTTTTTCAGGTAAGGTACATACGTACAAGTGATTTTACATAAATTGATCGATTTATAGATAGAGCTAGTACATACAATACCTAAAGCCACTATTACGCAATGCGTTGCAGGCAGGAACATTTTGTTGGAATGAAGGAGATACGGTTCTTCTTGTCACCCCCGGGGCCTTCAGCAGGTTTTCATACCTACCTTGGTCAAGTCCTGGCTGGTTCAGGCATTGTGATTTGTGATCCACGTTAAAATGGTTAAAGTATAGGACCTTGCTCACCACGTGTCCGTCCCCCCTCCGCCTCCTCCACTGTGTAATTACCCAAGTGTATTTACAGGAGTGTGTGTACTCACCTAGTTGTACTCACCTAGTTGTGCTTGCGGGGGTTGAGCTCTGGCTCTTTGGTCCCGCCTCTCAACCGTCAATCAACAGGTGTACAGTTTCCTGAGCCTATTGGGCTCTATCATATCTACACTTGAAACTGTGTATGGAGTCAGCCTCCACCACATCGCTTCCTAATGCATTCCATTTGTCAACCACTCTGACACTAAAAAAGTTCTTTCTAATATCTCTGTGGCTCATTTGGGCACTCAGCTTCCACCTGTGTCCCTAGTGCGTGTGCCCCTTGTGTTAAACAGCCTGTCTTTATCAACCCTGTCGATTCCCCTGAGAATCTTGAATGTGGTGATCATGTCCCCCCTAACTCTTCTGTCTTCCAACGAAGTGAGGTTTAATTCCCGCAGTCGCTCCTCGTAGCTCATACCTCTCAGCTCGGGTACTAGTCTGGTGGCAAACCTTTGAACCTTTTCCAGTTTAGTCTTATGCTTGACTAGATAGGGACTCCATGCTGGAGCCGCATACTCCAGGATTGGTCTGACATATGTGTATATAATGTTCTGAAAGATTCCTTACACAAGTTTCTAAAGGCCGTTCTTATGTTAGCCAACCTGGCATATGCTGCTGATGTTATCCTCTTGATATGAGCTTCAGGGGACAGGTCTGGCGTGATATCAACCCCCAGGTCTTTCTCTCTCTCTGACTCTTGAAGTATTTCATCTCCCAATGATACCTTGTATCTGGTCTCCTGCTTCCTACCCCTATCTTCATTACATTACATTTGCTTGGGTTAAACTCTAACAGCCATTTGTTCGACCATTCCTGCAGCTTGTCCAGGTCTTCTTGAAGTCTCAAGCTGTCCTCCTCTGTCTTAATCCTTCTCATAATTTTGGCGTCGTCAGCAAACATTGAGAGGAATGAGTCTATACCCTCTGGGAGATCATTTACGTATATCAGAAACAGGATAGGTCCAAGTACAGAGCCCTGTGGGACTCCACTGGTGACTTCACGCCAGTCTGAGGTCTCACCCCTCACTGTAACTCTCTGCTTCCTATTGCTTAGGTACTCCCTTATCCACTGGAGCGCCCTACCTGTTACTCCTGCCTGTTTCTCCAGCTTATGCATCAACCTTTTATGGGGTACTGTGTCAAAGGCTTTCCGACAGTCCAAAAAAATGCAGTCCGCCCACCCTTCTCTTTCTTGCTTAATTCTTGTCACCTGATCGTAGAATTCTATCAAGCCTGTAAGGCAAGATTTACCCTCCCTGAACCCATGTTGATGGGTTGTCACGAAGTCTCTTCTCTCCAGATGTGTTACTAGGTTTTTTCTCACAATCTTCTCCATCACCTTGCATGGTATACAAGTTAAGGACACTGGCCTGTAGTTCAGTGCCTCTTGTCTGTCACCCTTTTTGTATATTGGTACTACATTAGCAGTCTTCCATATTTCTGGTAGGTCCCCCGTTTCCAGTGACTTACTATACACTATGGAGAGTGGTAAGCAAAGTGCTCCTGCACACTCTTTCAATACCCATGGCGAGATTCCATCCGGCCCAACAGCTTTTCTCACATCCAGCTCCAATAGGTGCTTTTGACCTCATCTCTTGTAATTTCGAACCTATCCAAGGTCACCTGGTTTGCTGCCACCTCTCCCAGCGCCGTGATATCTCCCTGTTCTATTGTAAAGACCTCCTGGAACCTTTTGTTGAGTTCTTCACACACCTCTTTGTCATTCTCTGTGTACCTGTCCTCGCCCACCCTAAGTTTAATCACCTGTTCCTTCACTGTTGTCTTCCTCCTGATGTGACTGTGTAGTAGCTTTGGTTCAGTCTTGGCTTTGTTAGCTATATCATTTTCATACCTTTTCTCAGCTGCTCTTCTCACACTGACATACTCGTTCCTGGTTCTCTGGTATCTCTCTCTACTTTCTGGTGTTCTGTTATTACGGAAGTTCCTCCATGCCCTTTTGTTCAGCTCTTTGCTTTCATACATTCCCTATTAAACCACGGATTCTTCCTTTGCTTCTCTGTTTTTTCCTGTTGGGCTGGGACAAACCTGCTTACAGCCTCCTGACATTTTTGGGTGACATAGTCCATCATGTCTTGTACGGACTTGGTTCCGAGTTCTGTGTCCCAATGTATATCCCATAGGAATTTATTCATCTCCTCATAGTTTCCCTTTCTGTACGCCAGCCCTTTGGTTCCCAGTTCTTTTTTGGGGGTGATAATTCCTAGCTCAACCAGGTACTCAAAGCTCAATACACTATGATCACTCATTCCCAAGGGGGCTTCCAACTTAACTTCCCTTATATCCGACTCATTTAGGGTAAATATCAAATCCAGCAAGGCTGGTTCATCCCCTCCTCTCATTCTTGTCGGTCCCTTGACGTGTTGACTTAGAAAGTTTCTTGTTGCCACATCCAGCAGCTTAGCTCTCCATGTGTCTGGGCCTCCGTGTGGGTCTCTGTTCCCCCAATCTATCTTCCCATGGTTGAAGTCTCCCATGATTAGAAGTCTGGATCCGTTCCTGCTAGCCACAGAAGCTGCTCTCTCTATTATATTGATGGTGGCCATGTTGTTTCTATCATATTCCTGTCTGGGTCTTCTGTCATTCGGTGGGGGTTATATATGACTACTATTATAATTTTCTGTCCTCCAGTTGCAATGGTGCCTGATATGTAGTCCCTGAAACCTTCACAGTTCTGAATTACCATCTCTTCGAAACTCCAACCTTCTCTTAGTAGCAAAGCCACACCACCTCCTCCTCTCCCTTCTCTCTCTTTCCTCACTACATAGTAGCCCTGTGGAAACACTGCATTTGTTATGATTTTCGTTAGCTTTGTTTCTGTGAGTGCTATTATGTCTGGGTTTTCTTCTAGTGCCCACTCTCCAAGTTCACTAGTTTTATTTGTAATCCCATCTATGTTAGTGTACATCGCCTTGAAGCTCACTTTCTTCTGTTCATTTACATATCCCTTTCTTGGCGAGTATTCTACTGGTGTGGGAAGCTGTTCCGTGGGTGAGAGGATCTGTGAGGTGGTTTGCAGGGTCGCAGAGGGTTTTGGGGTGGGGGGTGGGGGTTTAAGGGAAGGGGGAACGGGTAGGTGTGGGTTAAGGAGATAGGGGGGACATGGAGGATACGGGGTGAGGGGGAGGAGGAATAGGGAGGGTATGGGATGAAGGGGGAAGGGGGACTGGGGGGGAAAGGTGGGAGGGGGGACATGATGGGAATGGGGATGGGTTGTCGGGTCAGAATGGGGTGGGGGGGAGGGAGGTGGGTGGGGGCAGGTAGGGTGAGGAGAAGGAAGGGTTTCTATGCAGAGGGGGTTGGTGGTGTTGCCCCCCCCCTCTGGTGTTGCTGGGATGCTGGTTTTGGTTCCCCTCTTGTCTCTGGGACTGCTGTGTTGGGGGCTGTGATTTCCTGGTTTGCTCCTCTCTCCCTGCGCTTCCTCCTTGCCTCTGCTGCCCTGGCTCTCTCCTCCTTCGTCCTGTCCCTCTGCAGGAATACTTGTTTGTATCCCTCCACATGTTGGAGACGACTCTTCTTTTCTAGAATATCCTCCTTTGTGGTTTCGTTTGCAAACACCACCTTTATAAGTCGGTTTCTGTCCCTGTTGTACCAGCCCAACCTGAAAACCTTCTCAATGTTGTGTGCAGCCTCTTCCATCTGTAACCCCTTCAGTAGCCCATGTACTGCCTCTCTATCCTTGCCATTCCATTCTTGCCTGTTGGGTCCTTCCTGTTCTTTGATGCCTACAACTACCACTGATCTCTTTCTCTCCAGCAGTTGAGTGGTGCACCTTGCTGCTTCCTGTGAGGTAGCAGCTTGCATGGCTACCTCCCTCACTGTGGCCATTGCTTCTGAGCTCTTTTTCAATATGTCCGCAAATGTGTCAGGTACTGAGGCATTTCCTTCGAATGTAACATTCCCACCTTCCCTTTGGATGATAATCTGATGCTCGGTCTCTTTATTTTTCTCTGTGAGAGATTTGATCTCCTCCCTTGCTGATGTCAGCTCACTTTGCAGGTTGTTAATTGTAATCCTCATTTCATTCATCTCCCTCCTAAATTCCTCCAGTACTTGGTGTAGCAATTCTTGCGTTTGTTCGCCCTGGCTGCTTCCCATAACCACACATGTGTGTGTGTGTGTGTGTGTGTGTGGTGTGTGTGTTGTGTGTGTGTGTGTGTGTGTGTGTGTGTGTGTGTGTGTGTGTGGTGGTGTGTGTGTGTATCCCGAAAATAAACCCGTGATTAAAAATGTGACAGTGTCAGACCACGGAGGAAATTTGAAACAAGAATTCCTTAAGTACTTTCGTATATTTATACATCTTCAGAAGGAGTGGTTTTACAGGTCGAGTACTGGACATAAATAGGGAGGAGAGAATGGTGGAGTGAGGTGAGGTACAATATGTGGACACTGCAGAGGGCCTATTGGCCCATCCTATGCAGCAACCACACACAGGCCCACACATGGATAATTGTAGCATAAAATAGTAAGTATTTACAATGAATTAGTGAGATAAATGTGTTCCAATGATCCTACTTAAATCGCCCTTTATTTGATCTATTAAAAATGGATCTAAGTTATATAGACCACTGCTAATGTTCAAAATACATTCTTTTGTGATCTGTATCAAAGCAGATTCAATTATGTTTCTGTTATAGGTGCTTTTACAATTCGTTATTGAAGAAACCATCTCCCAATCAATTTGGTGAACATCTTCTGACAGATGAACAAACAAAGCATTAGACAATTGGCATTGTCTTACAGAGTATTTATGTTGCGAAATTCTACATTTCAAATCTTTAGATGTTTGCCCAACATAGAACTTATTACAGTCTTTACAAGGTATTTTATAAATGACACAATTATCACTACGAGGGCTGTTTCTAACTAATAGCTTACCAACAGTATTTTCGTAGCTAAACAATACATGTATATTAAAAAGTTTCAAGGCCTTGACAATATTCTCAAACTTAGAGGAATATGGTAAACATAACACATTCTTTGGGCGAATTCTTTCACTGCATATATTATTATAATATGTACGACGTGCTTTGCTACGGCAAACTTCCAAAAAACTCAGTGGGTAACAAAGCTTGAGACCAATCGAATCAATATTCTTAAACTCTTCGTCTAAGAATTCTGGACTCACAACTCGAAGAGCTCTTAGATACATTGAAGAAAAAATTCATTTTTTCACATTGTATCTATGCCCTGAAAAATAATGAACATAAGATAAATTATTCGTAGGTTTTCTGTAAACACTAAACTTTAGTGAGAAATCTTCCCTGTGAATAAGTACGTCTAGGAATGGCAAACATTTATCAATTTCAGTCTCCATAGAAAATTTTATAGAGGTGACTTGGTCATTAAGTTTGGCTACAAATTCGTCTGTGTTTACATCTGAAGGCCATATACACAAAATATCATCAACATATCTAAACCATGGAATGATTCCAGGAGTTATTTTTGAAACTAATTTCTTTTCAAAGAATTCCATGTACAAGTTTGAAAGCAATGGCGATAAAGGATTCCCCATTGCCAATCGAAAAGTCTGTAAATAATACTCATTATTAAAGGTAAATTTACATTCTTTAATGCACAACTTAACAAGATTGACAATAATATCAGCAGAAAGAGGTAAAACATGGCTCATTAGTTCACGAGCAAAATAATCGAGAATATCATCAACCGGTACGTTTGTAAACAAGGAACAAACGTCAAAACTGATTAACTTTACATCAGGAGTGACAAGAACACTATTCAATTTGTTAACTAATTCAAGAGAATTTGTCAAATGAGAAGAGGAAATAGTTCCTAACAATGGGGAAGTAAGGGTAAGGGTAATGGGTAAAACCATTTGGGTAAAACAATGGGTAAGCCATTTGGAAAGCTTGTAAGAAATGGATCCCACAGAACTGGTGATAGGTCTCATGGGATTGTTAGGTTTATGCGTCTTGATAAGTCCATATAGATATGGTAATGAAGGTGATGAGGTAGTAAATTGATTAAGAAGATCTTTATTGTTTACTTAACAACTTCCTCAAGCTGCTATTGAAGAACTTGATGATGTCCTCAAGAGGATTTTTCCTGAGTTTAGTTTAGTGTACGTTGAAGAATCTAGGGGGAGAGCGTCATGGCGACTGGTGGAGGTTCACGCAGCGTCTCTCCTACAAATTTTGACGATACCTTTGAGGACACTGGGAAACCACTGTTGCATACCACACATTTAGATCATGAACGTCACCCGGTCTTAGAAGAGGATCTAGATGGAGATTTCCTAGACAGCAAACATCACAGTAAGGCAAACAGATTGGAGGCGAAACGCCGCCAACTTACAGAGGTAACCATGCCGGCACCTCGCGGCCTCAGTATCAACTTCCACAGTTCAACCAAGGTAGGCCAGGTTGTTCTGATTTGCAAACTTTCATCATTGCCTTTGATGGCGAAGAGGAAAATGTGTTCAGAAATAGCCGGGCACAAAGTATCTTATATAATGCCATTCCCAAGATATTCGGGATCAACGTGCACAATATGAGACCAAATAAACAAAAAAACCTGATCGCAGTGGGCCACAAACATGGCGAAGAACTAAAGCTTTCAGACATTACTGACATCTGTGGCCACAAAGTCAAGTGCTACAAACCACTAGGGGACCGATTAACAAAATATGTAATCCGACATGTGGTAGACATCAGTGTAGACGACATCAAAGCACAACTTGAGACACATGACATCCCGATCCATGGAATCAAAAAATTTATGCGAAGAACAAACGGAGAACTGAGTGATACAGGCACTGCTCTGCTTACCTTTCTAGACTACATTCCCCCAGAGAGTATTTGGTTAAATGGCTTCCTCCATAAACTAGAGGTGTATATACCACGTCCCACTCAGTGTTTTAAATGTAAAGGTTTTAACCATACCTGGAAAGGCTGCACCAAAGACATTAAATGTGGGAAATGCTCTGGTTCCCATTACCCGCAAGACTGTACATCAGATACACTTACCTGCTCAAACTGTGGTGGCGATCACGACATTACATTCAAACAATGTCTTCATACATAGCAGCAGCAGCAAAACTAAGGTTCTCCCTACCAACAACCTGCTATACAGTAGTGCATTGAAACAACCAAACACAGCCCATCATCAAACACTACCTCACACTCAAACACAGCCTTTGCGTGTACCTGATATATCTGTCACCGACATTCAACCAACCCCAGGGCCCAACCATCTCTCACAAAATGCACAACTGAGTTCTGATCTTGTGGAAACTCTTGTCACTCGCATTGAAAATGATCTTGTTGAAACTTTTGTCACACGCATCGAAAATGCACTAGAAAAAACGCTGGACCGACTTCTAACTAAATTCTTTACACAAGTAACACAACCCACCCCTGAGGCTGACCCAAAAGACATCCCATCAACAGCTACAGACACTGACATCCGCCCAAACAAAGCCACCATTGCTGGACACATGATAGAAAAACTCATAAACAACTCCCTAGCACGCCTTACCAAAATCATTCCACAGGCTGACTTGCCACAAACCCAAACCGCCAGTACCAAGAGTAAGACGCAGACCACATCCACATCTAGGTATCCAACACGTACTACTACTGGCATGCCAATGAAAACAGACACATCCATAACCCACACATCCAAAATGGCTCCCCTAACCTTCATGACTTGGAACGCAAAAAGCATTAAAACATCCCTCGCAGAACTTAAACAATTCCTTTACTCATCCAAACCGGACTTAGCTTTCATAACCGAATCTTGGCTCACTCCCAAACAAAATCCTATTTTTAAAAACTTTCAGATGCAGAGACTGGACAGACCAAACCGTATGGGTGGTGGTATTTTCCTCCTAACACGGAGTAACATGACATGTAAACCTGTAACGCTTACACATTTTGTAAATGGTAAACTAGAAATTTTAGCATGCCAAATACCCTACAATGGTACACACATATCCTTTCTGGGTATATACAACCCTGGTGGCACAATAAATTTAAATGAACTAGAATTGTTCAACCGATAATTGTTACAGGTGATCTAAATGCAAACCACCCCACATGGAGTAGAGGTACCCAAAATACTGCAGGCACCGATTTATATAACTACTTAGACACTACACCATATATTCTTCTTTCGCAGCCCTACCTTGCAACCTACTTTAACTACAGAACCAATTATGAAGCCTCATTGGACATCTGCTTTGGCTTGGCGCACTTTCAACATGAACTACAGTTTCATACTGGACCAGATATTGGTAGTGACCACAAACCCCTCATTATAAATTTACTAACTTTCAGCCACCAACCCACCCCTAACGCTCCCCAAGTGGAACATTAAGAAACTAGATAAGAAAAAATGGGCTGATACTGTCTGTCTCCCAGATACAGACGATGTAGACCCAAACACGCGACTGTCCACAATCACCTCGGCCATAAATTCTGCAGCCACCAAATGCTTAAGAAAACTTCAGGACATAGGTCCAACAAACCACTTAAACCGTGGTGGAACGCGGAATGTGCACGAACAGTCGCCTTACGCCGACGAGCCATACAAAAACAAAGACGTCAACCCTCCCTACAGAACTGGGTTAATCTCCGGCGGGCCACAGCAGAAGCCAAAAAAACATACTGTCAGCAAAGCGAGCATCATGGGCAAAATTTTGTGATAGCCTCACACCCACTACGCCACATTCAAAAGTCTGGGCTACATTTAACAGCATTAAAGGTCGCCCAACATTCCCTTCGTTTCCCCTGATGATCAACGGTTCACTCTGTCAAAACAGGAGCGTGCAAATGTTCTTGCTGAATGTCTTAAAGTTACCCTCTCAACACCCTTCTTTCATGCCCAAGAACTCCCCCTCAGACAAGAAATTGACCGTGCCATACTGCTACCCATGCTCGGCGTCGACAACATGTTCACCTTAAGCGAGCTACACTTAGCCTTAACTCGCCTACCTCTTGGCAAGGCACCTGGAGAGGATGGAATTCCATATGAACTCATTAAATATCTTCCATCGACCGCACATAGTACTATCCTAAACTATTACAACCTATGCTGGACTCACGGAAATATTCCCTCACAATGGCAGACCAGTATTATTCTTCCGTTCCTTAAACCAGGAAAAGACCCATCCCAACCTGCGTCATACAGACCTATTTCCCTACTATCATGCATCAGTAAAGTCATGGAAAGACTAGTACATACTCGCCTCCAATGGTACCTAGAGTATAATAATATTATACCGTCACTCCAAGCTGGATTTCGACCGCAATGCTCCACACTCGATCAAATACTTTGCCTTGAACATGAAATCCGCACCGCCCTCAGAAGCAGCAAATTTTGTATTGTTCTCTACTTAGACCTCAAAGGAGCTTTTGATAGCATTCCTCATACTTGCCTCCTCGCAAAGCTTGCGCGTTTAGGCGTACAGGGAAGATTACTTTTATGGTTAAAATCCTATCTTACGAACAGGACCTCTAAAGTCTATATACAAGGCGAGTTTTCCGATGACATCCCAATACAAACGGGTGTCCCACAAGGCTCCATACTAAGCCCAACCCTTTTTGCTGCATTCTTAGCAGATTTGCCAAACACCCATCCTGTTCACCTCTCAGCGTACGCCGACGACTTAACATTGTATTATTCAGACAATGCCTTACCTAACACAGTCTCAACAATGCAAACAGCACTTGACCACCTCATAGATTGGACACAACAATGGGGCCTTCAAGTTAGTACTACCAAAACCTATTATCAAATTTTCACTAAAAAAAGACTTGCTCATCTACCTACCCTCACAATACACAACACTCCCATCCAACACGTACAAGAACATAAATACCTTGGCATGCACTTAGACTCGCCCTCACTTACCTGGAAAGCACACATTCAACACCTTAAACAGACGACACAACCCCGACTCGCCATACTGAAAGCCCTCACTGGCACCACCTGGGGAGCACACCATAAAATCCTGCTTCGTTTCTATACAACCTACATTCGCAGCCAACTAGACTATTGTTGCCAAGCATATGCGTCGGCTGCGCCTACCAACCTACAGAGCCTAGAGGTCATTCAAAACAATGCCATGCGACTTATATGTGGCGCAATGCGTTCCACTCCTATCCTCGGACTTTACGGGGAAACGGGCCTCACAAGCCTAGCCACCAGACGAGACATAATGTGTGCCAACTATCTGTCACTCTGTACCACTGCTCACCAGACACACCCATACAGATCAAAAATTAACCCAACAGTTAACCCACATATCCCCCGCTTCCCAACAAATCACTCGCAACCTTTCCTCACACGGGCTACAAATAACCTCAATATAGACCTCTCTCTACTCCAAAACTCGGAAACCCAACTTACTGTTCCCCCTATTCCACCTTGGCTTTATACAACTCCTAATACAGCAATACAACTCGAAGACAGCATTCCAAAGTCTGCACCAAACTCAGCCATAGCCTCAGTCTTTCTCTCAACAATGAAAAATTGCTACCCAAATACCACAGAGATTTATACAGATGGATCTCGCATCATCATGAACAACGTACCCTCGGTCACTAGCGCTGTATGGATACCGGAATACCATCTCAAGCAGGGATGGCGATTACCAAACCAACTATCTGTTTTCACAGCTGAATTATATGCCTTATATCAAGCTCTCCAAATAATCACAACATTACCAATCGGGACATATACAATCTGCAGTGACTCCAAGAGTGCGATTCAAGCAATTACGTACTCTTCAACAACATGCAAGGAGTTTGTTTACCCATGTCTTCAACTTCTTCATGAACATCGATTGAACGGTTACGATACCTCTATCCAATGGGTCCCAGCGCATTGTGGTATTCTCCATAATGAACTAGTAGATCAACTAGCCAAAGCAATGCACAACACACCTCGCATTACCCGTCATCCAATTCCCCATGTTGCACGTAAAGGAGCCTTCAAAAATACCATCACCCAAGATTTTGCGGCGAAATGGAAAACGTCATGCTCACCTTTGTACTATGGGTCCATAAAAAAGAAATGGGAAACTTGGAAACATGTCAGATATAAAAGCAGAGAAATTGATATAGCGATGACCAGATTAAGGCTGGGACATACCAAACTAGCAGCACACAGCTCTAAGTACAGAACAGACATCAACGAACTCTGCATCCACTGTCAGGTTCCTGAAACAGTCGAACACTATCTCCTTCACTGCTTCCGACATTATAGTGCCAGAGTAAATCTCAAACAAGTACTTATTTCACTTAAAATACCCTTTACCATCGAGCATATATTAGGAGGCGGTGACCACTCGTTACAAGAAAAATACCAAATAGTCAAAGCACTGGCTAAATATCTCCAGTCGACCAACAAATTGGGCCACATCTGACCCGCGCCACATTTATACCTGGCGCCACCAACAGCTAAACACAGAAAACAACCGCCTCGTCGCAGTACCAAGGATCAGCTGAGACCATAAACACAACACTACGGTGCGGCAAGTCTCGCTCTAACTCACACCTCTGTTCTAGTCGCCGCTCCTCTGTCTACACCACAACGCAACAAGCACTTTTGAAACTCTTATCATCCTCAAGATAAACGCCTCTACCAACATCTGTACTGGTGCAGTCATCGGGAGGACAAACCCTTCATGCAAACTGCACCTACTATCAAGAAGAAGAAGAAGACTCCACAAGTCCACAACAGGCTCCACAAGTCCACACAGCCTGCACAAGTCATACAACAGGCTCCACAAGTCACACAACAGGCTCCACAAGTCACACAACAGGCTCCACAAGTGACACAACAGGCTCCACAAGTCATACAACAGGCTCCACAAGTCATACAACAGGCTCCACAAGTCATACAACAGGCTCCACAAGTCATACAACAGGTTCCACAAGTCATACAACAGGCTCCACAAGTCATACAACAGGCTCCACAAGTCATACAACAGGTTCCACAAGTTATACAACAGGCTCCACAAGTCATACAACAGGCTCCACAAGTCACACAACAGGCTCCACAAGTCACACAACAGGCTCCACAAGTCACACAACAGGCTCCACAAGTCACACACAGGCTCCACAAGTCATACAACAGGCTCCACAAGTCATACAAATAGGCTCCACAAGTCACACAACAGGCTCCACAAGTCCACACCAGGCTCCACAAGTCACACCAGCGCTCCACAAGTCATACAACAGGCTCCACAAGTCACACAACAGGCTCCACAAGTCATACAACAGGCTCCACAAGTCATACAACAGGCTCCACAAGTCATAAAACAGGTTCCACAAGTCATACACAGGCTCCACA
>WNGS01141404.1:0-14113 GCA_020271785.1 Procambarus virginalis
TCGAAAACCATACTGTCTGTCTGATATTATATCGTTTTTCCTCCAGGTGTTCTACCCATTTAGTTTTAATTATTTTTTCCAATATTTTGACTATTACACTTGTCAATGATATAGGTCTATAATTAAGGGGGTCTTCCCTGTTTCCACTTTTGTAGATTGGAACTATGTTAGCCTTTTTCCACACATCAGCTACAATTCCTGTACCAGGGGATGCCTGAAAAATCAGTTGAAGGGAAATGCTGAGCTCAGGTGCACAGTCTCTCAGAACCCATGGTGAAACTCCATCTGGACCAACTGCTTTGTTCTTACTTAGCTCCTGAGCAATTTTTTCCACTTCATCTCTAGACACCTCTATGTGCTCATGTTGTTCCCAGGAATTTTTTTCCTGGAAAAAAAATTTCCTTTTATTTTCCGTGAATCTATTTTCAACCTCTGAATATTATCCTTTACCTGTAATTTCTTGTTTATGAATTTATAGAATAGACCTGGTTCTGTTTTACATTTGTCTGCAATCCCTATTTCAAAATTGCTTTCTGCCTCTCTCCTCACTGCCGTGTAGTTGTTGTTGTTTATCGTATCTTTGTATCGCTGGTAAGTTTGGGGGTTTGGCCTCTTCCTGTATTGATTCCAGTTTGTGTCTTTTTGGTCTTTGGCCCTCTCGCAATTTTATTGAACCAATCCTGGTTTCCTAGTTCTGCATCTCTGTTTTGGTATAAATTTTGTTGTGTCTTTATCATATATTTCACAAAACTTGACATACATCTCATTCACTTCCTTGTCTAGCATCAAGTTTGTCCAATTATACTCACTAAAAAATTTTCTAAGGTTGCCATAATGTCCTCTCCTGAAGTCAGGTTTTTCAACTGCTTCAACCTCCTTATTTTCTTCCAGATTAAACCCATTGCATACTTTATTCCCAAAAAGAGATGGTCACTTTTACCCAAGGGAGGAAGGTACTGAATATCAAATATCTCTTCCTCCTCCTGGTAAATATCAAATCTAGCATGGAGGGAACGTCTCCTTCCCTCATCCTCGTAGCTTATAATTACCTAAGTGTAATTACAGGATGAGAGCTACGCTCGTGTGTCCCGTCTTCCCAGCACTCTTTGTCATATAACTCTTTGAAACTACTGACGGTCTTGGCCTCCACCACCTTCTCCCCTAACTAGTTCCAACCGTCTACCACTCTGTTTGCGAAAGTGAATTTTCTTATATTTCTTCGGCATCTGTGTTTAGCTAGTTTATATCTATGACCTCTGTTCTTTAAAGTTCCAGGTGTTGTGTGGGACTCTCAGACCACATCCATGTCTCTCCCTCCGGAGTCTCTGCTTTGGCTGCAATCCTGACTTTGCTTGTTTCTGGGGGGGCTCCCGGGTCACTCGGTGGTTGCTCGTGGGTTTGTGCGGGAGCCTGAACTTTGCCGTGACGGTCTACCTGCCGGGTTGGATGTGGCTTCGTCGGCTGTTCCGATTCCTTCGGGGACATCCCTCCCACCTCTCTCGCGCGATCGCTGGATTCAGTGTCCATAGGCCTTGCATCAGCTGCTGCGTTCCCGGTTTCTTCTATGGGGTTTTCAGGGTTCAGTGCTTTGGCGCCTACCCGAGCCCTTGCTCGATGTTTTCATCGACATGTCGTCTCTTGGCTGGGGCTTTGTGACCAGTGCTCACCAGGCTGGCCATGGGCGGTGGGGTCTGTCCTTTCAGCAGGCTCACAGCACGGTGCGGGAGTTCACGGCAGTCTGAATGTTGCTTCAGAGGGTTCAGGTCGCTCACGGATTGACGATCTGGCTCCATTCGGACTGCTCCCCGGTGGTTCATTGCCTGAACTGTGGGGATTCGATGTGTTTAAAGCAGCAGACAATGCCCCTCTACACAAGGGTGGTATCAAAGCATTGGCAAAGAACTATAGACCAGTTGCTCTAATGTCCCATATAATAAAAGTATTTGAGAAAGTGATCAGGAGTCAGGTCACTAGATTCAAGGAAACCAATGACCTCCACAATCCAGGCCAACATGGATTTAGAGCAGGAAGATCATGCCTCTCACAGCTGCAAGCGAGGGGGAACTCTGGGGTCATATCCATCAGACCCGCGCGCCCCCAGGGGTTTCCCAGGGTCCCGAGTGTTTACTATAAGAGGACTCGCGCTCAGGTAATCCCAGGGTGGGTACTGCTAACCGGCGCCCAAAGCTACCAAACAACTTTCTAAGAGCTGAACTCCCGGGACGTGTACACTCACGGAGACCTAGCAGGGGGTGCCACCAGAAAATACTCAGAACACAAGAGACACAAGGGGCAAGAACGAAGGCAGACCCCCCACCAGGTAGACAAACAAAAAGAAAAAGAAAACCCCGCAAGAGGATAGTGTACCCAAGCGGAACAGAGCCGGCCGCCATGATTGGTAAAAACAAGCTGCACAGTACCCTGTGCCCCACCAGTGCAAAACTGCCCCTTACCCTAAGGCGAACAAGGGAGACAGAACACCCAAGCACACAAAGAGCGGCCAAAACCAAGCAGTAAACGGCCTAGCAGGGGCAGGACCCAAGGAACTTGTGGAAGGTGGCCCCAAGCCCCAAGGGCAGTACTTACAGGGCACCTAGGGAAGGGAACCCTAGGCACATGCAGCCCGAGTACTGGAGACTCACACCCGGCTCATGCACCACCTAGAAGACAGACACCACACTCTAGGTACAGTGCTGAAACAACTACTGGAGCCAGAGCACACAACCGGTGCCTATAACATCAGCCGAAGAACTGATGGGTGGATAGCCGGCGTGAGAGGTCTGGGGCTCCCCCTTCCCCCTCCCGGGGAGGGGGGAGCTGCGCAGACAGCAGTGCGGTGACGTGTGACGTCATACTAGTTTGCTTGTTTTCTTTCGGGGAGTTCTATCCACTAGTTCGGCTTTAGGTAGCAATTTTAACCAGATTAGGGGTTTGTTTTGGAATGCTTACCTTTCTGGATGCTTGATCCAGTCGATGGCAGACATAGAATGCTTCCAACCACACGAGGGTTTCTATAGGCCATTGCTCCCCTTGCCTCTCTGAGGGGGCCAGGTTCTGGCCATGGTCCCCGGTAGGCCCTAGAACTCCATACACATGACTGATGCCAAAGTCTGACATTAGCATACCAGCCTTGTAAAGCTCTGGGGAGCTGACAGGGCTCCCCCCAGAAAATGGTGGAGGGCAAAAACATAGTTTTTGTTTCAAAGTTTCAAACTTGTTTCAAAAGTAGTTTCATAGCGTTATATGACAAAGACTACTGGGAAGACCTGACACCATGAGCATAGCTCTCATCCTGTAACTACACTTGGGTAATTACACGCACACACACACACACGAGATAAGATAAGATATAAGGGAGATAAGGGAGGCAATTTGAGGGGACACAAATGGCATCCTGGACTCAAAACCCCAGGGATTTTATAGGAAGAGTCACGGCCTCAAGGTGGGGTCTGCCGCCGGTGGCCGGACGGTGGTCAGGACGAGCCCAAAAGTGGAAAGCTGACTATTCCTTCACGGGGGTGTAGCTCAAATGGTAGAGCGCTCGCTTAGCATGTGAGAGGTACGGGGATCGATACCCCGCATCTCCAGTATCCTTTTAGATGGTTGGGTTGACTGCATCTATCTGGACCTAAAAAAGGCTTTCGACAGAGTTCCCCATAAGAGGTTGTTCTGGAAACTGGAACATATTGGAGGAGTGACAGGTAAGCTACTAACATGGATGAAAAATTTCCTAACTGACAGAAAAATGAGGGCCACGATCAGAGGCAAGGTATCGGATTGGAGGAATGTCACGAGTGGAGTACCTCAGGGTTCCGTTCTTGCACCGGTAATGTTCATTGTCTACATAAACGATCTACCAGTGGGAATACAGAATTACATGAACATGTTTGCTGATGATGCTAAGATAATAGGGAAGATAAGAAACCTAGATGATTGTCATGCCCTTCAAGAAGACCTGGACAAAATAAGTATTTGGAGCAACACTTGGCAAATGGAATTTAATGTGAATAAATGCCATGTTATGGAATGTGGAATTGGAGAACATAGACCCCACACAACCTATAAATTATGTGAGAAATCTTTAAAGAATTCTGATAAAGAAAGGGATCTAGGGGTGGTTTTAGATAGAAAACTGTCACCTGAGGACCACATTAAGAACATTGTGCGAGGAGCCTATGCTACACTTTCTAACTTCAGAATTGCTTTTAAATACATGGATGGAGAAATACTAAAGAAATTGTTCACGACTTTTATTAGACCAAAGCTGGAATATGCAGCGGTTGTTTGGTGCCCATATCTTAAGAAGCACATCAACAAACTGGAAAAGGTACAACGACATGCCACTAAGTGGCTCCCAGAACTGAAGGACAAGAGCTATGAGGAGAGATTAAAGGCATTAAACATGCAAAAACTAGAAGATAGAAGAAAAAGAGGTGATATGATCACTACATTCAAAATAGTAACAGGAATCGATAAAATTGATAGGGAAGAATTCCTGAGACCTGGAACTTCAAGAACAAGAGGTCATAGATTTAAACTAACGAAACAAAGCTGCCGGAGAAATATACGAAAATTCAGTTTTGTAAACAGAGTGGTAGACGGTTGGAACAAGTTAAGTGAGAAGGTGGTGGAGGCCAAGACCGTCAGTAGTTTCAAAGCGTTATATGACAAAGAGTGCTGGGAAGACGGGACACCACGAGCGTAGCTCTCATCCTGTAACTACACTTAGGTAATTACACTTAGGTAATTACACACACACACACACACACACACACACACACACACACACACACACCACACACACACACTAATTATAATCTGGAAGAAAATATGCTGGTCGATGCAATTGAAAAACCTGACTTTAGGAGAGGACATTATGGCAACCTTAGAAAATTTTTTAGGGAGTATAATTGGACAGACTTGTTGCTAGGCAAGGAAGTGAATGAGATGTATGTCAAGTTTTGTGAAATATATGATAAAGGCACAAAAAAATTTATACCAAAACAGAGAAGCAGAACTAGGAAACAGGATTGGTTCGACAGAAAGTGCGAGAGGGCCAGAGACCAAAAGACACAAAAATGGAATCAATACAGGAAGAGGCCAAACCCCCAATCATACCAGCGATACAAAGATGCGAGAAACAACTACACGGCAGTGAGGAGAGAGGCAGAAAGAAATTTTGAAAAAGGGATTGCAGACAAATGTAAAACAGAACCAGGTCTATTCTATAAATTCATAAACAACAAATTGCAGGTAAAGGATAATATTCAGAGGTTGAAAATGGGAAATAGATTCACGGAAAATGAAAAGGAAATGTGTGAAACATTAAACGAAAAGTTCCAAAGTGTGTTTGTACAAAATGAAATCTTCAGGGAACCAGATACAATAAGAATTCCAGAGAACAACATAGAGCACATAGAGGTGTCTAGAGACGAAGTGGAAAAAATGCTCAAAGAGCTAAATAAGAACAAAGCAGTTGGTCCAGATGGAGTTTCACCATGGGTTCTGAGAGAATGTGCACCTGAGCTCAGCATCCCTCTTCAACTGATCTTTCAGGCATCCCTGTTTACAGGAGTTGTAGCTGATGTGTGGAAAAAGGCTAACATAGTTCCAATTTACAAGAGTGGAAGCAGGGAAGACCCCCTTAATTATAGACCGGTATCATTGACAAGTGTAATAGTCAAAATATTGGAAAAAATAATTAAAACTAAATGGGTAGCACACCTGGAGAGAAATGATATAATATCAGACAGACAGTATGGTTTTCGATCTGGTAGATCCTGTGTATCGAATTTACTCAGTTTTTATGATCGAGCAACAGAGATATTACAGGAAAGAGATGGTTGGGCTGACTGCATCTATCTGGACCTAAAAAAGGCTTTCGACAGAGTTCCACATAAGAGGTTGTTCTGGAAACTGGAAAATATTGGAGGAGTGACAGGTACGCTTCTAACATGGATGAAAAACTTTCTGACTGATAGAAAAATGAGGGCTGTGATCAGAGGCAATGTATCGGACTGGAGAAATGTCACAAGTGGAGTACCACAGGGTTCAGTTCTTGCACCAGTGATGTTTATTGTCTACATAAATGATCTACCAGTTGGTATACAGAATTATATGAACATGTTTGCTGATGATGCTAAGATAATAGGAAGGATAAGAAATTTAGATGATTGTCATGCCCTTCAAGAAGACCTGGATAAAATAAGTATATGGAGCACCACTTGGCAAATGGAATTTAATGTTAATAAATGTCATGTTATGGAATGTGGAATAGGAGAACATAGACCCCACACAACCTATATATTATGTGAGAAATCTTTAAAGAACTCTGATAAAGAAAGAGATCTAGGGGTGGTTCTAGATAGAAAACTATCACCTGAAGACCACATAAAGAATATTGTGCAAGGAGCCTATGCTATGCTTTCTAACTTCAGAATTGCTTTTAAATACATGGATGGGGATATACTAAAGAAATTGTTCATGACTTTTGTTAGGCCAAAGCTAGAATATGCAGCTGTTGTTTGGTGCCCATATCTTAAGAAGCACATCAACAAACTGGAAAAGGTGCAAAGACATGCTACTAAGTGGCTCCCAGAACTGAAGGGTAAGAGCTACGAGGAAAGGTTAGAAGCATTAAATATGCCAAAACTAGAAGACAGAAGAAAAAGAGGTGATATGATCACTACATACAAAATAGTAACAGGAATTGATAAAATCGACAGGAAAGATTTCCTGAGACCTGGAACTTCAAGAACAAGAGGTCATAGATATAAACTGGCTAAACACAGATGCCGAAGAAATATAAGAAAATTCACTTTCGCAAACAGAGTGGTAGACGGTTGGAACAAGTTGGGGGAGAAGGTGGTGGAGGCCAAGACCGTCAGTAGTTTCAAAGCGTTATATGACAAAGAGTGCTGGGAAGACGGGACACCACGAGCGTAGCTCTCATCCTGTAACTACACTTAGGTAATTACACTTAGGTAATTACACACACACACAATTCAAAAGGTGACACCCCTAGGGTCAACACTTGCAGCAGAGGAGCTCCAGCATATTTCAACAATCCTAAGTATTGTAGTACAGGTTGAGGATAGTGAGTGGTGTCCCAGAGATCATAAAGGTATAGTGCTTTTGAAAAATAGGTGAGATAATAGGAATGTGCCAAGGGAAGTGAAAAATTGGGTGAGAAAAAGTTGCCCCTATAGTGTTTACAGTGCAGAGAAGAACATTCAAGATGGCCACTGACAAGAGGAAATACAAAACAGAGCTTGATTTTGAGGGATTCAATGAAGAAAGCATTGATATTAGCAGTCTACACAACAAGTTGGTAAAATTAGATACTATAGTGAACTCTCATGTAGAAATAATTAGTAAATTGAAAGAAAGTAATGATCATTTGAATAGCAAAGTTTTAGGTCTTGAGGGTTTAGTGAAAGACTTGCGCAAGGAAAAGAGTCAATTGGAAACAAATTGCAAAGCCATGGAAGAAGAAAATATACTCTTAAAAATAGCTTTGGAAGAAGTTAGAGCAAATTTAAACATAAATGATTACAATAGGCTAGGCAAGGAAATTCAAGAGGAGAAACAGCTTTTGTCAGCACAGATGGAGGAAGTTACACAGGGAATAGAACAGTGCAAGAAAGATATGCAACTCACTTATGCACAAGTGGCCAAGGAGAAGGAAAAAATGGAAGCAGCAGTAAAGGAAGCCCAAAAATGCAGCAACCAAGATAAAACAAACATTAGGCTGGAAGTGAGAAAGGAATTGGCATCTAACCCGAGGTTGGTGCAAAACACAGTTGATCGGAGTAAGTCCCTGATAATTTTTGGCTGCAAAGAAAAGGAGATAACATCTAGGTCAGAAAGAGCTGTAGAAGAAGCAAAAGTAGTAGATAAAATTGTTGGCCTCGTGGAAGGTCTTACAACCAAAGAGAATGTGTGCGACTACAGGAGAATAGGCAGATATGTAAAAGGGAAAGATCGACCTTTGAGGATCACCCTAAACGGTGCCAAGCAGATGGAAGAAGTACTAAGGAATGCTAGAAAGTTACAAAGTGATGAGGATGGGAAAATGTGGTCATTAAGACGAGATCTTTCAAGAGAAGACAGAGAGAAGCTGAAACTGAACCTCGCTGAGGCAAAACGTTTAAATGAGAGCAGGAATGAAGAAGAAATCAAATCTTTTTTCTACAAAGTGTTAGGGGTAGGCAGACCAGTAAAGTGGTACATAAAGGCAAACCAACACAATCAATAGAGAGAGGGGGAGTGAAGAATAAGGAGAGGGGGAACAAGTTCCTGAAGATTGCATACACCAACATAGATGGAGTAAGATCGAAGATATTGGAGTTAAGTGATGTAATACAGATGCAGACACCAGACATTGTTGCACTCACGGAGACAAAACTTGAAGATGATATTTTAAATGAGGTCATATTCCCAAGGGGCTACTCAATTTGGAGAAGGGACAGAAAAATTAGGAAAGGCGGTGGCGTTGCTGTGCTGGTGAAAGAACACATAAAGGTGAAGGAAATAATGACTGCCAATCCACAAGAGGTTGACATAATAGCACTAGAGATCTGCCATGAAGATGATAAACTAATGGTCATAAATGCATATAGTCCACCACCAAGCAGCACATGGTCAAAGGAGGAGCTAGATAGTAAACGAGAAGGTCTTATAACAATAATGAGAGAGATTATAGCGAGAGCGGATAACAATAGGTCACGACTGTTGATAGTTGGTGACTTCAACTTGAAATCCATAGACTGGGAAGCATATGAAGCTTAAACAGAAGATTTTTGGACCTGTAAATTTGTAGACCTCATCCTGGAAACATTCTTGTATCAACATGTTAACACTTTCAGCGGCCCGGCGAACGAGGGACAGACAACCATATGTGCGCGCGGCATTATTGTCACTTAAGCGGCCAAACAAAAATGTGTATACTCTTTTTACTCTTCTGACGTTAGTTCTCGAGCTACGTATTTCATTTTGGTACCAATGTGTTCGCAATAAAATTCTCTAGAAGAACATCAGTAAAAACGGTCACTAAAAGTATAGGGAGACCAGCACCAAATAAAGAACTACGTAGATGACTCGCCGTGAGCGCAAAACGGCAACAAAATGTTTCTACTCTTGGGATTGTTGTCAACTCCACACTTGTCCTACAGCGTTAATTTTGGTATCAATGGATTCGCAATGAAATTCCCAACACAGTGATATGAATATAAACGTAGAATCATAGTCGCGGCCCACCCGCAAGAGTGTGGGAAGTGGTGGAACTGTTACCCGGTATCGGTGACGCAACGACACAAGCGCGATACGGTGCTTCGAAAGTTTATACTTATTTGACTGTCCTGACATTATTTTTGTATGTACGTCATTCATTTTTGTGTCAATGTGTTCGCAATAGAATGTTCTATAAGCACGTAGGTAAAAAAGATCAACAAAGCGTAAGTTAGAATAGCGCCAAATATAAAACAACGCTGGAACATATCAGTGAGCGTCAAATACACACGAAATGTTTATACTATTGTTATGTTTTTCAAGTTTATACTTGTTGCACACAGTTATTTTTGGTTGTACATGGATCAGAATAAAATTCCCTAAACAGACATATGCATATAATAAATGATAAGGTGTAAACATGCCAAGTATAAACGGCTAAAGTCACCCACCTGCAACCCGTTTGGGACACTCTTGCAGACACGCAACACCCCGAAAAAAATCTATGAAGTTTCGAGTCTACTTACGGCAGTTTATGGGATACAGTGTTCATTCTGGTATCAAAATACTCCCAATAAGTTATACTACAAGAAATTGGACAAAATAGGTGTACTTACCAAGAAAAAACTGGTTGTGGAAGAGTAAGTTGAGCATCTTTTCTTCACTCCACCTTCTTCAGGTCAACATTCCTGAAGTTGCTCAACAGATGTTTTGTAGGTGGAGTGAAGCTGTTGCGGGTGGTTACTTCTTCACCACCCAATACACTCTTTTCCGGTGGTAACTGGTGTAGCAGGGAATAACACAGAGTGCAACGTTACAGGTCTTGCATCCTATGTTGGTGTCCTTCCTTTTACCGGACCGTGCACAGACATGACACTTGAGACGTTTTGGCAGTTTGTAAAGTTCATGTTTCAGTTTGTAGTTCAGGCGATGTTCAGAATCAACAATAGGGCCACGTCTTCTCGGTGTTGGTTGAGCATTTGAATCAGAGTCATCTGACAAAACCGGCTCGTCAAATGGCAGTGTGCCAGACATCTCGGGTTCTGAGTCCGTTCCTGCGTCAGCTTGAGGTGTTGAAGTAAATAAAGGCTGCCTCACACCAGATGGTCCAGGAGTTTGCACGGCGTCAGCATAGGCAGGACCTGTGTCATCATTTATGTCTGGAGCGCGCTGCAAGTGATGAGATACTGTTGCTATTTCAGGCCAATCTTCCGTGTACCAGTGCAATAGGGCCCAAATTGCCACCTCGTGGAATTATAGCAATGTTAGCTTTTTTCGATCAGTTGTATAGTATTTGTACAAAACAAAGGCATTATGCAATGCCATTTGCAGAAAATAAAACGTGATCTTTTTGGTCCACTTGTGAGTTTTCCTGGTAAAATGGTAATACTTCACCATTTGATCGAAGTGGTCCACACCTTTCATGAACTTATTGTATTCACAAATTGCAGTAGGCTTGTTCACTGGTACCTGTTGTAGTCGAGTTGTTCCGTCGCGATTGCGCAATCGTTTCCTTCGCTGACATTGCTGAGTGTCTGCATTGTGGATGTTTGTAATGATTGAGACCACTCGCTTGTCTTTCCACAGTAGAATGAAGGTGTTATCTTTGCGGCGGTATATGGTGGTATCCAGTGGAAATTTAGCCTTGGCTATAGTTTGCAATTCCTTTGGGGCGCCGCGTAGCAGTCTAATTGTGCCACATGTGTACACCCCAAGTTCTCTCAATTTTTCTGTTAGGTTTACCGAGTTGTAGTGCAGTTTCACTGCTAGAATCACTTGGCACAGTTGGTCGTGTAATCCTACGTCGAGAAACATTTCTGGTAGTTAGTTTTCTAGGTGGTTTACATACACCACGTGTGCGCCTAGATGGAGGAGGAGGAGGGAGTAGCGGTGCCTCATCCTCCTCTGTGAGGTGCTCGGTCTTCTCATCACTCGTTGCTGTATCATTCGCTCTTTGGACGCCACTATAATCGTTGTAGTCATCCAAATCATCTTCAAGTCCTTCAACATCACCTGCATCATACTCAGCTTCTGATAAAGCTGCCACAACTTCAGGAATTTTCGTGGGTGTGAGTTTCATTCCCTTGAACTTTTGATAAATCATAGTTATTCTGTCCTCTTTCGAGGACTTGGACACTTCCTTGGGCGTAGAACGGCTTGGGCCTTGACCTGGATCCATTGTTGATGAATGTATTGGGTATAAAACACACGGAAACGGGTATAAATGCAGAAAACCGTTCGAGTTTGGCGCGCGAGGGAAACGTGATCGACTCACGAAACGTGACGAGAAAACATTGGGCCTGTCACGTGACCGGGTAGGCCGACGCGCCATGCGCCCTAGCAGTGAGAAAGAGAACTTCATGGCGCTCAGTTTGAAACAAACCAGAAGTAAATCGGATAAAAATTGAATTTTATACAAATATTTTTTACGAAGACATAAATTTGAGTCCTGTGTGCATGAGCGGGTAGACGAAACAGGACTCGCGGGAGAGTCCTTGGCATGCGAAAGTGTTAAACAAGCTACGAGGATGAGGGAAGGGGACGTTCCCTCCATGCTAGATTTGATATTTACCAGGAAGGAGGAAGAAGTATTTGACATTCAGTACCTTCCTCCCTTGGGTAAAGTGACCATGTCTTTTGGGAATAAAGTATGCAATGTGTTATAATCTGGAAGAAAATAAGGAGGATGAGGCAGTTGAAAAACCTGACTTCAAGAGAGGACATTATGGCAACCTTAGAAATTTTTTTAGTGAGTATAATTGGACAGACTTGTTGCTAGGCAAGGAAGTGAATGAGATGTATGTCAAGTTTTGTGAAATATATGATAAAGGCACAAACAAATTTATACCAAAACAGAGATGCAGAACTAGGAAACAGGATTGGTTCAATAGGAATTGCGAGAGGGCCAGAGACCAAAAGACACAAAAATGGAATCAATACAGGAAGAGGCCAAACCCCCAACATACAAACGATACAAAGATGCAAGAAACAACTACACAGCAGTGAGGAGAGAGGCAGAAAGAAATTTTGAAAAAGGGATTGCAGACAAATGTAAAACAGAACCAGGTCTATTCTACAAATTCATAAACAACAAATTGCAGGTAAAGGATAATATTCAGAGGTTGATAATGGGAAATAGATTCACGGAAAATGAAAAGGAAATGTGTGAAACACTAAACGAAAAGTTCCAAAGTGTGTTTGTACAAAATGAAATCTTTAGGGAACCAGACACAATAAGAATTCCAGAGAACAACATAGAGCACATAGAGGTGACTAGAGACGAAGTGGAAAAAATGCTCAAGGAGCTAAGTAAGAACAAGGCAGTTGGTCCAGATGGAGTTTCACCATGGGTTCTGAGAGAGTGTGCACCTGAGCTCAGCATTCCACTTCAGCTGATTTTTCAGGCATCCCTGTTACAGGAGTTGTAGCTGATGTGTGGAAAAAGGCTAACATAGTTCCAATCTACAAAAGTGGAAGCAGGGAAGACCCCCTTAATTATAGACCTGTATCATTGACAAGTGTAATAGTCAAAATATTGGAAAAAATAATTAAAACTAAATGGGTAGAACACCTGGAGAGAAATGATATAATATCAGACCGACAGTATGGTTTTCGATCTGGAAGATCCTGTGTAACGAACTTACTCAGTTTTTATGATCGAGCAACAGAGATTTTACAGGAAAGAGATGGTTGGGTTGACTGCATCTATCTGGACCTAAAAAAGGCTTTCGACAGAGTTCCCCATAAGAGGTTGTTCTGGAAACTGGAACATATTGGAGGGGTGACGGGTAAGCTACTAACATGGATGAAAAATTTCCTAACTGACAGAAAAATGAGGGCCGTAATCAGAGGCAAGGTATCGGATTGGAGGAATGTCACGAGTGGAGTACCACAGGGTTCAGTTCTTGCACCGGTAATGTTCATTGTCTACATAAACGATCTACCAGAGGGATTACAGAATTACATGAACATGTTTGCTGATGATGCTAAGTTAATAGGGAAGATAAGAAACCTAGATGATTGTCATGCCCTTCAAGAAGACCTGGACAAAATAAGTATTTGGAGCAACACTTGGCAAATGGAATTTAATGTGAATAAATGCCATGTTATGGAATGTGGAATTGGTGAACATAGACCCCACACAACCTATAAATTATGTGAGAAATCTTTAAAGAATTCTGATAAAGAAAGGGATCTAGGGGTGGTTTTAGATAGAAAACTGTCACCTGAGGACCACATCAAGAACATTGTGCGAGGAGCCTATGCTACACTTTCTAACCTAAGAATTGCTTTTAAATACATGGATGGAGAAATACTAAAGAAATTGTTCACGACTTTTATTAGACCAAAGCTGGAATATGCAGCGGTTGTATGGTGCCCTTATCTTAAGAAGCACATCAACAAACTGGAAAAGGTGCAACGACATGCCACTAAGTGGCTCCCAGAAATGAAGGACAAGAGCTATGAGGAGAGGTTAGAGGCATTAAATATGCAAAAACTAGAAGATAGAAGAAAAAGAGGCGATATGATCACTACGTACAAAATAGTAACAGGAATTGATAAAATCGACAGGGAAGATTTCCTGAGACCTGGAACTTCAAGAACAAGAGGTCATAGATTTAAACTAGCTAAACACAGATGCCGAAGAAACGTAAGAAAATTCACCTTCGCAAATAGAGTGGTAGACGGTTGGAACAAGTTAAGTGAGAAGGTGGTGGAGGCCAAAACCGTCAGTAGTTTCAAAGCGTTATATGACAAAGAGTGCTGGGAAGACGGGACACCACGAGCGTAGCTCTCATCCTGTAACTACACTTAGGTAATTACACTTAGGTAATTACCAATGGCACCGAACCTACTCCTCTCGCTGTTATCTCACACTATACAC
>WNGS01141406.1:0-10455 GCA_020271785.1 Procambarus virginalis
AACATAGATAACAGCTAATATAGATAACAAAGGAACAGCTATCATAGATAACTGGAATACTTTTATGGAAGAAATGAAATGTATGCTCGGGATTGGGTGCATCTATCGAGAGCTGGGGTTGTTGTTGCAAACTCGTTGAACCAGTGGTATGAGGCGTTTGTTTGGGTTTGGTTAAACTGTTAGTAGATAGTGGTATGGGAATTGATATGGAGGAAGGAGGTACTAAATTACGAGTTTGTGGAGAAACAAATTGGCCAAATGACTGGGAAAGAGAGGGGCCTCAAAATAACAATAACCTAAGGGTATATTACACTAACAGTAGAAGTCTAAGAAACAAAATAAATTATTTAAATGCTCTTGTCCGCACAGAAAAAATAGATATTATGCACTTACCGAAACGTGGATGAATGTAGAAAATAGAGAACTATTAGCTGAACATCAAATATATGATTTAAACTATATCACACACAAATATATTAGACGAGGAGGGGGAGTAGCAATATATTTAGGAAAATTCGAGCTATGTCAATAGGCCGTTCTCCCCTCTTCCCCTTTACGTCATACACACAATCACAATTGCGTGATGCATCAAATGAACAATTCACAAGGGCCATGACGAGGATTCGAACCTGCGTCTGAGATCATCCCAGCGCTGCCTTAATCGACTGAGCTTCGACGTCACTGCCCTTGTGGATTTGTTCATTTGATGCATCACGCAATTGTGATTTCTGTGTATAATGAAGTAAGGACGCAGAAGGAGAACGGCCTATTGACATAGCTCGAGTGCGTGGGAGAGTTGTGTAAGCCCGGTTTTTGCCTCGGAGAGGCTGAAGGATCTAGTAAGTTCAGTAGAACTTTGGTTTCAACTTCTTTTGACCATGTCGTAGTTCTGTCAATTAAGGCAGCATCTGGCATGCTCTCAGACACAGGTTCGAATCCTCGTCACGGCCCTCGTGGATTTGTTCATCTGAAGAACCTTATAGGTAAAAAGAGAGCGTGGTACAAAAGGATTAAGAATGGGGAAGTGAGTTTAGAACAGGAATTCATACAACTGGTTAGAAATGTTAAAAAAAAAGATTATGAAAGCAAAAAGAAACTATGAATTCGCATAGCAGGGCAAGCAAAGGCAAATCCTGCAGGGTTTTTTTCAGTTATATCAATCACGACTAGGAAAGGATAGGTCCATTAAAAACTGAGACAGGTCAAATAACGGTTATGACGAGGAGACGAGTAGTATTTTTAATAAATATTATCTCTGTAGTTACTAAAGAAGATCTTAACTCTATGTCTTTAGCTGAACAAGTCTATATGGGTGGGGACGAAGAGAGGTTGACTAGTTTAGCAGTTACCAGGGAGGATGTAATTAAACATATAGTAAAACTAAAACCAAACAAATCCCCAGGGCCGGAAGAAGTGTTTGCCAGGGTGCTTAAAGAATGCAAAGAGGAGCTTTGTGAGCCACTGTCTACCATATTTAATAAATCAATAGTGTCAGGCAGAGTGCCAGAGTCATGGAAGGTTGCTAATGTAGTACCATTTTTAAGAAAGGAGATAGATCACTTGCGACAAACTATCGGCCAATTAGCCTAATGTCTATTGTGGGAAAGTTACTTGAATCGATAATTGCAAATATAATTCGTCTTCATCTTGGAAAACATAAATTAATAAATGAGTCACAACATGGTTTTACAAATGGCTGTTCATGTTTAACAAATTTGCTATCTTTTTATTCCAGCACAGTTGAGGCAGTTGATAGTGGTAAGGATTGTGATGTTGTTTACCTTGACTTTAGCAAAGCTTTGATACAGTGCCACATGAAAGACTTATTAATTAAAAAGATAGAGGCTCATGATATTGGGTGCTATATTAAGTTGGATTAGGCATGGCTATTCTAAAGGAAACAGAGAGTTAGTATAAATGGGTTAAGTCATAGTGGGATAATGTTGTAAGTGGAGTGCCTCAAGGCTCTGTTCTGGGATTTCTGTTGTTTATGATATATATAAAAGATTTAGATTCAGGTTTGAGTAGCAACATTGCAAATTTGCCGATGATACAAAAATCGGTAGGAAATTACATAAGAATATTAGAATAAGGGTAACTGCAGAAGGCTATTGGCCCATATGAGGCACCTCTTATTTATAACAAATCACTAATCCCTGCTCCTGGATAGGAAACCCTCAAGCTGTTCCCCCTATCTGGCACAAAAAGCTCTAATCCAAATACCTCACCTAAGAATCTCCCATAACCAAATTCGCTTATCTACGTCTTTTACTCTGTGAGTGGCTTGAGGGACTGGTACTCCCTTCGTTGTCTTGCCTTTCGAGCAAACTGCAAGCTCCCTGCAGCACTCGTCTTCCAGCATGGGAAATGAGTTGGAAGTTTTTAGGACATCGGTAGGCGGCCTTGACATAGTGTTCCTAAGACCCCCTGTCCTTTGTGACATTCCAAGGCGAGGACTTTTTAATATTGGTCTCCTCCTGCGTTTCTTTTTGACATTTTCAAGAAGAAAGTAATGCTTCTCATTTCAGAAGCTCAAGCCTATGCTGATAACTACTCTCTAACCTTCACATATAAAAAGGAAGAAAGGCCAACTTCTGCAAGAATCATCAATCACAAACATTTAGCGATTTCTTCCTGGGGAAGGAGAGAGAGAGAGAGAGAGAGAGAGACAGATAAATAATAGATAAATAATTTTTTATTTAGGAAAGTACATATTTAGTTCATTTACAAACATAATGTTGGATTTATAGAAAGAGCTAATACATACAACACCTAAAGCCACTAATACGCATAGCGTTTTTGGCAAGGTGTGGGGGGGGGCGGGAACCCACTTAGACTAAAACTTAGTAGTAATTGGGATTAGGTATAAATTATGTTGAAAAAAGGAATAACAAATAAAAAAGGGGGGAGGGGGAAACATGGCAGAAATCAGCCATTGTACAAGTTGGTGAACAAACAGAATTGTTTCGAAATAGCAAGACATGGGTTGACATTTAGGGGGTAAGGTAGGTCACATGGAGTTAATTAGGTAGCACTTCGTTTTACTCTTAAACTGGTTGAGAGAGGTACAATCTTTAACATGATTGGGGAGGTCATTCCACATTCTAGGTCCCTTGATTTGTAGAGAATTTCTAGTTTGGTTTAGTCGCACTATTGGAATATGAAATAGGTATTTGTTTCTGGTGTGATGCCCATGAGTTTTGTTACACCCTTTTAGGAAGCTTTTAAGATTTGGATTGACATTGCAGTTCAGTGTTTTAAATATATAGAGTACACATGAGAAGATGTGCAGTGACTAAATATCTAACATATTCAAAGATTTGAGTAAGGTACCGAGTGCTGTCTGGGGCCAAAGTTAGATATTGTTCTAATAGCAGCTTTGTGTTGAATAATTAGAGAACGTAAATGATTTTGTGTAGTAGAACCCCAAACACAAATACCATAATTGAGATAAGGATAGATGGGAGAGTAATAGAGAATCACCAGGGCAGGGCGAGGTACATAATATCTGATCTTAGAAAGAATGCCAACAGTTTTTGAAACATTTTTTATATATTTAGAATGTGTCCCTGGATATTCAGATTGTTATCGATGAGAACACCAAGGAACTTGCCATCTTCTTTGTTAGTAATTTGGATATTGTTTATTCTTAGATTAATTTGATTTGAGGATTTATTGCCAAACAAAATATAGAAAGTTTTGTCAATGCTAAGGGTGAGTTTGTTGGCAGTTAGCTAAAGATGAACTTTATTTAGTTCAGTATTCACTGTGACATTTAGAGAAAAAGGGTCAGGACTGGAGAAAATGAATGTTGTGTCGTCAGCAAATAGAATTGGTTTGAGGTGTTAAAAGACATTTGGAAGGTCATTAATGTAGATGTGAAAGAGGAGAGAGCCAAGTATGCTGCCATGAGAAGCACCAATGTTGATTGGTAGTGTGGGAGAAATTGAATTGTTCACAGAAAACATACTGGAGCCTGTCAGCAAGGTAAGACTGAAGATTTTGTAGGAAGTGACCTCTGACTCTATAATGATGTAATTTACGAAGGTTATGGTGGTTGATAGTGTCAAAGCCTTACGTAGGTCAACAAATAACCCAACAGGGAACTCATTTTTATCAAGAGTTGTATGTACCAAGTTAATCATACAAATAAGTGCGTCGTTAGTGATTTTTTCGGTCTGAAGCCATATTGGCAAGAGCTAAGTATATTGTGTTTGGCTAGATAAGAGTAAAGCTGCTTGTAGATTAATTTTTCAAATATTTTTGACAAGTTTGGAAGAAATGATATAGGTCTGAAGTTGGTGACATCAGTGAGACCACTTCATTTATGAACTGGTTAATCTCGCTTTTTTGGAATATCTGGTGGAGTTTGGAGTTCAAGTGACTTGTTGTAGAGCAGTGCAATGGCAGGAGCTAAAAATCTGGACCCGCCAAACACACACCGAAACTACGACGTTGGTACAACGTTCGAACAAGTTTTAACGCCTCCTAACCAGTTATAACAACCAATATAGCAAGTTGTAACAACGTTCTAATACGTCATAAACACGTTAAGCCAAGCTGTAACAACTTTATTGCAAGTTGTAACAAGCGGAAAATAAAGACAGTTTCGGTTTGTGTTTCCAGGGGAGGCTTTTTGTATATTAGAGTTGGTATCTCCGCAAGGGCACTAGGCTTTGTTTTAAGGGAAAGGATTATCTAGTTAACATAAGTGGAATTAGCAGGCATAAGGTACAGAGACTCTGGATAGTTACCTGTAAAGTAGTCCTGAACATTAGTACGGGAGGATGGAATATCACTAGCAAGGGATGACCCAATAGATGAGAAGAATCTATTGAATTCAATAGCAGTATGAGAGGCTGAAAGCAAACCATCGTTTTTGGACAGGAATATTGGATTTTTATTTTAAATCTTTTTGGATCCCAATATTTGTGAAATAGTTCTCCATGTTTTCATAATGTTGCCCTTTATTTGGGTAAATTTATTTTCGTAGTATTTAATTTTGGCAGTCCCAATTATTTTAGATAGCACTGATGAGTAATTCTTTGAAAATTCTTTGGAGAGATTCCTAACCAATAATTCTTCTCATGGTCATGTTTTTTATTAAAAATAGAGATTCCTAACCTTCACTTCTTCTCAAGGTCATGTTTTTTATTAACAGATTTAAGTATCCCCTTTGTAAGCCATGGATTGTTTAGCCTTTTAGTTGTCGCTTGTTTCGTTAGCATAGGGCAGTGGGTGTTATAAAGGCTGAGAGTTTTTTGAAGAAATGATTGCACAGCTAGGTTGATGACCCTTATGTTACCTAATTAGGAATCCCAGTTGATATTAGCAGCATCAACTATAAAATTGCCTATAGAAGTTTCATTGTGCAGCCTAAAGCTTATCTTCCTTGTATCCAGAGGTGGTTTATTAATGTTGATTAGGAGAAATGTGGAGTAATGGTCTGTTGTTCTATCAATGATTATCCATGAAGTAAGCGGAGAGGTTATGTTAGTCCATATGGGATCAAGAGCCGTGGCATTATAATCAGTGATTCTAGTAGGTCTAGTGATTAAGGGTATGAGGAAGCAGGAATTCATACAGTTGAGGAAACTGGCAGCTGGAGGATTATCAGTCTCGTAGAGGTCAATATTAAAGTCCCCAGAAACAATTAAGTGGTTTTTGTTCAGTCTGTTCTCTAGTATTAGATTTCTAAGGTTAGATTTGAATTCAGTCACATCAGTGTTAGAAATTCTGTAGACTGCTCCCACAGTCAGGACAGCCTCGCCACCCTTGACTCTAAAACAGGGAAAGATATACTCTCCACAGGGGTCTCTAGTTTTAATTTCTTTTAAACAGGTCAGTTCTTGGTGGTAGTAAAGATCAGTACCACCACCTTTTTGAATAGGACAACAGTTGTAAATTGTTGAGTAGTTTGGTATGTTGTAGAGTTGAGTAGTATCCTCTTTCAACCATGTTTCAGTAAACACAATAAAAGAGAATTTGTTGTCAACTGTTAATTGACAACATGATGAATTGATGATGTTAGTTCAGGGAACTAACATCATCAAAGTGTTTGCTTAGAGATCTTGCATTCAAGATAATTACAGAAACATTGTGATTATGTGTTAAAACACTGTTTACATCATGTGCTGTATATTTTGATCATTAAAGTGATCAAATATCCTGCAATTTTGATCATTAAAGTGATGATTGTCATAGGTAATACATAAGAGGTTTAGTTCTTGGTCTATGCTATGCATAAGAGGAATGTTTGACAGAGAAAAGGCAAAAAAGACAAAGAGAACTGGAATATTGCAATATTAAGGACAATAATAACCATATATGTTCATTTACTCTCCATGGGATTGATAATACAAGAGCAAATTTTGCTTGCACTTTTGTGCGGCTGTCCGTTGTGGACGAGTGTGCCTGTTAGGAGACTGTAGATCATGTGGAGTTAGAGGGTCTGTGGGTCTCCAAGGATCTAACTATGTCTGACTCACTGATTCCACGTGGATGAGTTTGTCCAATGTCTATAGGGAAGTTGTTCCTTTAGATAGAATTTTGACTATTCTCAAAATCCCCTTGCTATCTGGATGGACAGAGACAACTTTATCCAATGGCCAGTCAGCCCTAGGACACTGTCTACCAAGACAATATCGCCAGGTTAGAGATTAGATTTGTTATGTGGGACATTAGCCCCGTAGTGATGTTCTCGAGGAGATGTAAGATTATTTTTTTGTCCATACATCATTCCATTTTTGGATTATGCTGGACAGCTACTTATACCCTAGAACCAACTCACTCTGACTCCACATATGAGGGATCTCTGATCTCATTATCCACTAGAGATTTTACAGGAGTCAAAAGTCTTCCATACATTAGGGGGCTGGACTTAATGGCTCATTTTGAGAAGGTTCATCAGACAAGTATGTCAGCGGCCGGTTATTCACCCTGGATTCTTTTTCTATGATTACTGTCTGCAGTTCCTGAAGATTGATTTTCTGACGGTGTAGAGATTTTCTCAATGATCTTTTGAAAGTTCCTGTTAACTGTTCATAAAATCCTCCATGTCAAGGGGCTTTCGGAGGGATAAATTAACATCTGCAGTGAAGCTCTTCCAGTGTGGAGGTAATTGCAGGATGGGAACAGATTTCCCATAGACATGCTTCCCTAGCTACCAAGTTAGCTCCGTTATCTAAAATCATCAGCTTAGGACATGAGTGGCGAGCTGCAAATCTGCAGAAAGCCTGGATAAATGACTGAGAAGTCATATCCGGTGTTACCTCTAGATGTACGGCTCTGGTGGTGGCACAGGTGAGCAGACGGATAGGTTGCTTATCTGCAGTCTCTGTTAGATATATGGCTCTTGTATAATCTACTCCTGAAGTACCATCTCGAGAGGATGTAGATGGACCACTAGTTCCTTTGGTAGCGGTGGTGGCCCCTGGATAAGAGCTAGTTCTTAAATCGTACCTTTGACATATCATGCAATTTTTCAAGATTGATTTGAATGTCTTCCCTGATGAATCCAATATTTGCTGTCTGAGATGTGTGTGTCTAATACTCCTCCATTTTTGATGATTTGTTGATGTGTATGTAACACAATCAACTTTGTGATTCAATGATTTTTGGTAAAAGCCATGGATGCACAGTATCTAGATTAATATATGCATGTTTCAGTCTTCCACCACAATGCAGAATATTGTGATTTTCTTGGTCTATCCACAGACCGAGATTGTATTTAATTTATGTGGAAGCTTTTCATAGTAATTCCATAAGTTACTCTCTGGGATTGTCTTACCCAATTGATAAGTCCTTCTGGAAAGTAGTATTTTATGCCCCTTTTCATGAGACAATGAAACACGTTTTGTGTTACTTTGATGAGCGAGGAGTAACGAGTACAATCCAAGACTAATATATGAGCTTGATGCCTGGTGGTAATTATGGTTTGTGTCGTAATAACATGTGGCTTTTGTTTCGACCAGCTACCATTCACTAACCATTGAGGCCCATGAAACCAAATATCTATTTTTGCAAACTGTTTAAGCATCATTCCTCTGGATAAAAGATCAGCTGGATTACCTTTTGTTGGTACATGCAACAATTGAAAGCCTGCAGAAATTTTTTAAATTTCCAAGACGAGATTTCTTACATAAGGTGTTGAACAGTTGTCATTTCGTAACCATTGCAAGACAGCTTCATTGTCAGACCATATAATGACATCTTTGATGTCCATGGCAGAAAAGACTTGTTTGATATGCACTGCTAAGCGTGTGCCTTAACCAATGCAGTTAGTTCCGTCTGAAGCTAAGTCCTCTTTTTAATGGAGTGACTCTGGCCTTAGAGGTGATAGATATGATTGTTGGGAAGTCACTAAGTAAGCACAAGCTCCAAAAGCTTTGGCTGACGAGTCTGCGAATACTGGTACCTTACCTTGAGGTGCTTCCGGGGCTCAGCGTCCCCGCGGTCCGGTGTCGACCAGGCCTCTGGTTGCTGGACTGATCAACCAGGCTGTTAGACGCGGCTGCTCGCAGCCTGACGTATGAGTCACAGCTGGTTGATCAGGTATCCTTTGGAGGTGCTTATCCAGTTCTCTCTTGAACACTGTGAGGATAGTGTAGTGTTACTTCATCATTTTCCTCGACTATGTGTCTCGGAAAGATTATCTGTTCGACTAAAGTTTGTTCTTGAGCCATCTCCATCCAAACTTTTGTTAGCAGTGGATCATCCCAAACAACTTTTGTCCTCAAGCTTCTTGCACCAGACAAACATCCGCTACGGGTTCACCATAGCCCGTGCTTCTTGGAACTTCTTGTTCCAGGTAGCGAATCTTAACAGTAACAACATTCTTGCACCAATAAACACATTTGATTGAAGGGGTTAATAGACCAAGTGAGACGAATACTTTGCTAACCTGTGAAAGCAAATCCCTTTTTGTAGCAATGCAATAGTTTACTGGGATAGATTTGATTCATACTGTGTCCTAGATTAGGTCCTATTTCATATCTGAACTTTTTGTGATTCTGGTACGAGATAATCAGGGACGCTATTTGGTTATTCAATGTGCATTATTAGAGGCCTATGATTGTAGTGGCGTGTTGGGCACCTTGTAGCTTCTTGTTGGCCTCTTGATATATATGTAACAGTTTAGTTGTACTGTTATCTGTCCCTTGAAAGTTGTCTACGTATAGATTCTGAATGATTTCCGTCTTACAGGGACTTGATGATTTTTTTTAATGAGTGTCTAGAGTTGTTTGCAGCATAAATGGGCTAGACGTAGTGCCAAGAATACAAAGGAGAATCTGTACGTAGGACTATTTAGATCTTCTGGGTTCTCTACCATAGAAACTTAGTGAAGTCTCTATCTTCTTCCTGTAAGCCAACTCTTAGAAAGGCTTTACTTATATCTGCTGAGTACACATATATGTTAAGTCTAAACTTCAGCATTATGTCATACAATTTCTGAGTTAGACTTCGACCTGTTTGCAAACCATCATTTAGACTGGTTGCTTGGGGTCCTGATTTAGAGCTACATTTAAAATCTACCATAAAGGAGTTGTTTCTGAATCTCTGATTACCGCCATGTGAGGTAAAAAATGGCATGATTGTTTATGTCGTGTTTGATGACTTCCATGAATTTATTTTGTAACTGTTGAGAAATAATCTCATGGTAGAGTTGTAAATGTTCAGGCCTTCTCCTTAGCTTTGCTAATTGGAATTTAAGTTGATTATAAGCCATACGATAGTTGATAGGTAAGGTTTTATGGTTGATTTTCCAAGGTAACCTTAACCAGTACTGTCCATCATGGTATTGTACAGTTTGTAAGTACTTTTATATGTACAAAACATTAGGACTTGGTTGTTCAGAAATTATTCCTATTGCATGAAGTTCCCACAATTTATGCACAGATTCACAGTTGCTTTGAAATTTTCACACAATGTTCCATTTGCATCCGAGCGGGTTTATATTATACATATTATTTAGATGTCACGTCTGTGACGGGAAAAAACATGCTTTTTTGAAAAACTGTATTTTTTTTATGTGTGTTTCATGGGACGGAAATCTTCGAATCCTCATTACCGATTGCTTTGAAATTTTGACACAGGTTGCATTCGAATAGGCGTGTGTTTTTATTACCTCCTATATGCATGCAACACCGTGACAGGTAAAATAATTTTTTTAACAGCGCCATCGGTTGGACGTAAGAAAAACACACGCTGAAATCTCCGAAAGTTCTTCACTGATTGCTTTGAAATTTGATACAACGTTCCATTCAAATACACGCATGTTTTATATACCGACTATATAGATGCCATACCTGTGATACGTAAAAAGTGCTTTTTTGAAAAACAGTGCCATCGGTGCACGTAATAGAAACTCATGCTATACTAGATGTGTTACGATTCCATTTCACTGTTTCTGATTGCATTGATAAATTTATTTTCATAAATTCGATTTATTTTTAT
>WNGS01141406.1:12625-49490 GCA_020271785.1 Procambarus virginalis
ACATATATTTATATATATATATTATATATATATATATATATATATATATATATATATATATATACATATATATATATATATATAGATATATATATATATATATATATATATATATATATGCGAACAAGCCTGAATGGTCCCCAGGACTATATGCGAATGAAAACTCACACCCCAGAAGTGACTCGAACCCATACTCCCAGGAGCAACGTAACTGGTATGTACAAGACGCCTTAAACCACTTGACCATCACGACCGGACAAAATGAGGTGATAGCCGAAGCTATTTGAACCACCCACCGCCGGCACTCAGATGGTTATCTTGGGCATAGCATTTTACCAAATCACCTCATTCTTTGGGGCACACGTGAGGAACACAAATGCGAACAAGCCTGAATGGTCCCCAGGACTATATGCGAATGAAAACTCACACCCCAGAAGTGACTCGAACCCATACTCCCAG
The DNA here is from genome assembly GCA_020271785.1 of Procambarus virginalis. Classification (NCBI taxonomy): domain Eukaryota; kingdom Metazoa; phylum Arthropoda; class Malacostraca; order Decapoda; family Cambaridae; genus Procambarus; species Procambarus virginalis. The sequence continues at coordinate 13,085 of WNGS01141406.1, forward strand.
GAGCAACGTAACTGGTATGTACAAGACGCCTTAAACCACTTGACCATCACGACCGGACAAAATGAGGTGATAGCCGAAGCTATTTGAACCACCCCACCGCCGGCACTCGGATATATATATATATATATATATTCATATATATATATATATATATATATATATATATATATATATATGCTGTACACCGTATTGGAGGATTGACAGGAGCCGGTCAGCCGAGCGGACAGCACACTGGACTTGTGATCCTGTGGTCCCGGGCAGAGTTTCTTTCTCCCTATGCCCCTGTTACCTAGCAGTAAAAAAGGTACCTGGGTGTTAGTCAGCTGTCACGGGCTGCTTCCTGGGGGTGGAGGCATGGTCGAGGACCGGGTCGCGGGGACACTAAAAAGCCCCGAAATCATCTCAACATAACCTCAAGATAACCTCAAGATAACTATCAGCTTTTGTCCGGTCGTGATGGTCGAATGGATAAGGTGCCCTGTACACCACTTGCATAGTGCTCCTCTCAACATGGATTCGAGTCACTCCTGGGGTGTGAGTTTTCAGTTGCATGTATACCTGGGGACCATTTAGGAATGTTCATATTTGTTATCCACACGCGTACCCCAAAGAATGAGGTGATTTGATAAAATGCTATGCCCAAGATTACCATCAGAGTGCCGACGGGCTGATGGGGAAATAGCCTCGGCTACCATAAGGTTTTGTCAGGTCATGACAGACCAGTGGAAAAGTTGCCCCTGTACACCAGTTGCATAGTACTCCTGGCAATATAGGTTCGAGTCACTCCTGGGGTGTGAGTTTTCAGTTGCATGTATTCCTAGGGACCATTGAGGCTTGTTTGCATGTGTGTTCCTCACGTGTGTCCCAAAGAATGAGGTGATTTCATCAAATGCTAAGCCCAGGATTACCATCAGAGTGCCGGCAGGCTGATGGGGAAATAACCTCTGCTACTATCAGTTTTTGTCCGGTCGTGATGGTCGAATGGATAAGGTGCCCTGTACTCCAGTTGCATAGTGCTCAGGGCAGTTTGGGTTTGAGTCACTTATAGAGTGTGGGTTTTCAGTTGCATGTATGCCTGGGGATCATTCAGGCTTGTTCACATTTGTGTTCCTCACGTGTGCCCCAAAGTATGAGTTGATTTGATAAAATGCTATGCCCAAGATTACCATCAGAATGCTGACTGGCTGATGGGTTAATAGACTCTGCTACCATCAGTTTTGGTCCGGTTGTGATGGTCGAGTGGATAAGGTGCCCTGTACACCAGTTGCGTAGTGCACGTGGCAGTATGGGTTCAAGTCACGTCTGTGATGTGAGTTATCAGTTGCATGTATGCCTGGGGACCATTCAGGATTGATCATGTTTGTTATCCTCACGAATACCCCAAAGAATGAGGTGATTTGATAAAATGCCATGCCACAGAGTGCCAGCGGGCTGATGTGGAAATAGCCTCGGCTACCATCAGCTTTTGTCCGGTCGTTATAAACGAGCAGATAAGGTGCCCTGTGCACCAGTTGCATAGTGCTCCTGGCATTATGGGTTCGTGTCACTCCTGGGGTGTGAGTTTTCTGTTGCATGTATTCCTAAGGACCATTAAGGCTTGTTTGCATTTATGTTCCTCACGTGTGCCCCAAAGAATGAGGTGATTTAATAAATGCTATGCCCAAGATTACCATCAGAGTGCCGGCGGGCTGATGGGGAAATAGCCTCGGCTACTATCAGCTTTTATCCGGTCGTGATGGTCGAGTGGATAAGGTGCCCTGTACACCAGTTGCATAGTGCTCCTGGCAATATTGGTTCGAGTCACTCCTGGGCTGTGAGTTTTCAGTTGCATGTATTCCTAGGGACCATTGAGGCTTGTTTGGATTTGTGTTCCTCAAGTGTGCCCCAAAGAATGAGGTGTTTTAATAAAATGCTATGCCCAAGATTACCATCAGAGTGCCAGGGTGTCGGAAAATCCGACACCATTTAATAATAATGCATGCAATTGCAGATAATATTGCTGCCATTGTATAAACAAGTTACCCATAGAAAATGTAGCTTGTAGTGGAATTTTCCGTCTATAGAAAACGGGAATCATTGCCACATACTATTATAATTCACCAGCTATTGTGCTGGAATTATTCTGAAATTCATTAGTCTATGGACTTTTACCATCATAAAATATCTTATTTTAATTAACAAAATTATTAGTATCAAAATAGAGTAAATGTGACCTTTCTATCAGTAAACTGACATCTGGACAGTAAGCCAGGAGCGTCAGTAGTAGGGAGTGGTCAGCCATTGTTGTTAACACCGAGGCGCAGGGAGCAAATTCGGCTCCTATTATAAGCCATTGTTTAAGACCAGAGGCGCACGGGAGTCACCGGCTCCTGTTAATTTCTCTTGGACGAAGTGTTATGGAAACCAAAGGACTGCCATCGTCAACACGCTGTCAACAATCACAAGGAAGTGTTCTGCCGAAACCCATTTATCTAATCATTTTTGGCCATTAATGTCTGTATATAGAGTGAGCCGGTTAGAATGCAAAGAGCCTCTTAATAAAAGGTAAAATAGTAATAAAAGCCTTGGTCCTTATCTGATTAATTGTACAGTGTTTTCTCTGATATAGCTGTCATATATTAGGATTCTGGCTTTACAGCTAGTGCCTTTGACAGGTCAAGAAGAGGAAGCAACCTTTTTTCCATTCCCTCACAATCTAAATCATTTATTTACATTATGAATAAGAGAGGTCCAAGGACAGAGCCTTGAGGCGCTCCACCAACAACATTTTCCCACTCTGACTTAACTCCATTTATTCTAACTCTCTGTTTACTTTGGTACAGCCATGCCCTAATCCAACTTAATAGGGGTGCATCTATCGAGGGCACAATGGGGTGCATCTATGGAGGGCACAATGGGGTGCATCTATGGAGGGCACAATGGGGTGCATCTATCGAGGGCACAATGGGGTGCGTCTATGGAGGGCACAATGGGGTGCATCTATCGAGGGCACAATGGGGTGCATCTATCGAGGGCACAATGGGGTGCATCTATGGAGGGCACAATGGGGTGCATCTATGGAGGGCACAATGGGGTGCATCTATGGAGGGCACAATGGGGTGCATCTATCGAGAGCACAATGGGGTGCATCTGTCGAGGGCACAATGGGGTGCATCTATCGAGGGCACAATGGGGTGCATCTATCGAGGGCACAATGGGGTGCATCTATCGAGGGCTGGGGTTGTTGTTGTTGCGAACTCGTTGTAACCAGTGGTTGGAGGCGTTTCTTTGAGTTTGGGTTCAAACTGGGAACATCTAACATAGATAACAGCTAATATAGATAACAAAGGAACAGCTATCATAGATAACTGGGAATACTTTTATGGAAGAAATGAAATGTATGCTCGGGATGGGGTGCATCTATCGAGAGCTGGGGTTGTTGTTGCAAACTCGTTGGAACCAGTGGTATGAGGCGTTTGTTTGGGTTTGGTTTAAACTGTTAGTAGATAGTGGTATGGGAATTGATATGGAGGAAGGAGGTAATAAAATTACGAGTTTGTGGGAGAAACAAATTGGCCAAATGATCGGGGAAAGAGAAGGGCCTCAAAATAACAATAACCTTAGGGGTATATTACACTAACAGTAGAAGTCTAAGAAACAAAATAAATTATTTAAATGCTCTTGTCCGCACAGAAAAAATAGATATTATTGCACTTACCGAAACGTGGATGAATGTAGAAAATAGAGAACTATTAGCTGAACATCAAATATATGGATTTAAACTATATCACACACAAATATATTAGACGAGGAGGGGGAGTAGCAATATATGTTAGCGAAAATTCGAGCTATGTCAATAGGCCGTTCTCCCTCTTCCCCCTTACGTCATTACACACAAAAATCACAATTGCGTGATGCATCAAATGAACAAATTCACAAGGGCCATGACGAGGATTCGAACCTGCGTCTGAGAGCATCCCAGGTGCTGCCTTAATCGACTGAGCTTCGACGTCACTGCCCTTGTGGATTTGTTCATTTGATGCATCACGCAATTGTGATTTCTGTGTATAATGAAGTAAGGGCGCAGAAGGAGAACGGCCTATTGACATAGCTCGAGTGCGTGGGAGAGTTGTGTAAAGCCCTGGTTTGTGCCTCGGCGAGGCTGAAGGATCTAGTAAGTTCAGTAGAACTTTGGTTTCAACTTCTTTTGACCATGTCGTAGTTCTGTCAATTAAGGCAGCATCTGGCATGCTCTCAGACACAGGTTCGAATCCTCGTCACGGCCCTCGTGGATTTGTTCATCTGAAGAACCTTATAGGTAAAAAAGAGAGCGTGGTACAAAAGGATTAAGAATGGGGAAGTGAGTTTAGAACAGGAATTCATACAACTGGTTAGAAATGTTAAAAACAAAGATTAGGAAAGCAAAAAGAAACTATGAAGTTCGCATAGCAGGGCAAGCAAAGGCAAATCCTGCAGGTTTTTTTCAGTTATATCAACCAACGACTAGGGAAAGGATAGGTCCATTAAAAACTGAGACAGGTCAAATAACGGTTAATGACGAGGAGATGAGTAGTATTTTTAATAAATATTTTATCTCTGTAGTTACTAAAGAAGATCTTAACTCTATGTCTTCAGCTGAACAAGTCTATATGGGTGGGGGACGAAGAGAGGTTGACTAGTTTAGCAGTCACCAGGGAGGATGTAATTAAACAAATAGTAAAACTAAAACCAAACAAATCCCCAGGGCCGGAAGAAGTGTTTGCCACGGTGCTTAAAGAATACAAAGAGGAGCTTTGTGAGCCACTGTCTACCATATTTAATAAATCAATAGTGTCAGGCAGAGTGCCAGAGTCATGGAAGGTTGCTAATGTAGTACCTTTTTAAGAAAGGAGATAGATCACTTGCGACAAACTATCGGCCAATTAGCCTAACGTCTATTGTCGGAAAGTTACTTGAATCGATAATTGCAAATATAATTCGTCTTCATCTTGGAAAACATAAATTAATAAATGAGTCACAACATGGTTTTACAAATGGCTGTTCATGTTTAACAAATTTGCTATCTTTTTATTCCAGCACAGTTGAGGCAGTTGATAGTGGTAAGGATTGTGATGTTGTTTACCTTGACTTTAGCAAAGCTTTTGATACAGTGCCACATGAAAGACTTATTAATTAAAAAGATAGAGGCTCATGATATTGGGGGTGCTATATTAAGTTGGATTAGGGCATGGCTATTCTAAAGGAAACAGAGAGTTAGTATAAATGGGGTTAAGTCATAGTGGGATAATGTTGTAAGTGGAGTGCCTCAAGGCTCTGTTCTGGGATTTCTGTTGTTTATGATATATATAAAAGATTTAGATTCAGGTTTGAGTAGCAACATTTGCAAATTTGCCGATGATACAAAAATCGGTAGCGAAATTACATAAGAATATTAGAATAAAGGTAACTGCAGAAGGCTATTGGCCCATATGAGGCAGCTCTTATTTATAACAAATCACTAATCCCTGCTCCTGGATAGGAAACCCTCAAGCTGTTCCCCCTATCTGGCACAAAAAGCTCTAATCCAAATACCTCACCTAAGAATCTCCCACAACCAAAATTCGCTTATCTACGTCTTTTACTCTGTGAGTGGCTTGAGGGACTGGTACTCCCTTCGTTGTCTTGCCTTTCGAGCAAACTGCAAGCTCCCTGCAGCACTCGTCTTCCAGCATGGGAAATGAGTTGGAAGTTTTTAGGACATCGGTAGGCGGCCTTGACATAGTGTTCCTAAGACCCCCTGTCCTTTGTGACATTCCAAGGCGAGGACTTTTTAATATTGGTCTCCTCTTGCGTTTCTTTTTGACATTTTCAAGAAGAAAGTAATGCTTCTCATTTCAGAAGCTCAAGCCTATGCTGATAACTACTCTCTAACCTTCACATATAAAAAGGAAGAAAGGCCAACTTCTGCAAGAATCATCAATCACAAACATTTAGCGATTTCTTCCTGGGGAAGGAGAGAGAGAAAGAGAGAGAGACAGATAAATAAATAGATAAATAATTTTTTATTTAGGAAAGTACATATTTAGTTCATTTACAAACATAATGTTGGATTTATAGAAAGAGCTAATACATACAACACCTAAAGCCACTAATACGCATAGCGTTTTGGGCAAGGTGTGGGGGGGGGGGGGAACCCACTTAGACTAAAACTTAGTAGTAATTGGGATTAGGTATAAATTATGTTGAAAAAAGGAATAACAAATAAAAAAGGTGGGAAGGGGGAAACATGGCAGAAATCAGCCATTGTACAAGTTGGTAAACAAACAGAATTGTTTCGAAATAGCAAGACATGGGTTGACATTTAGGGGGTAAGGTAGGTCACATGGAGTTAATTAGGTAGCACTTCGTTTTACTCTTAAACTGGTTGAAAGAGGTACAATCTTTAACATGATTGGGGAGGTCATTCCACATTCTAGGTCCCTTGATTTGTAGAGAATTTCTAGTTTGGTTTATTCGCACTATTGGAATATCAAATAGGTATTTGTTTCTGGTGTGATGCCCATGAGTTTTGTTACACCCTTTTAGGAAGCTTTTAAGATTAGGATTGACATTGCAGTTCAGTGTTTTAAATATATAGAGTACACATGAGAAGATGTGCAGTGACTTAATATCTAACATATTCAAAGATTTGAGTAAGGTACCGAGTGCTGTCTGGGGCCAAAGTTAGATATTGTTCAAATAGCAGCTTTGTGTTGAATAATTAGAGAACGTAAATGATTTTGTGTAGTAGAACCCCAAACACAAATACCATAATTGTGATAAGGATAGATGGGAGAGTAATAGAGAATCACCAGGGCAGGGCGAGGTACATAATATCTGATCTTAGAAAGAATGCCAACAGTTTTTGAAACATTTTTTATATATTTAGAATGTGTCCCTGGATATTCAGATTGTTATCGATGAGAACACCAAGGAATTTGCCATCTTCTTTGTTAGTAATTTGAATATTGTTTATTCTTAGATTAATTTGATTTGAGGATTTATTGCCAAACAAAATATAGAAAGTTTTGTCAATGTTAAGGGTGAGTTTGTTGGCAGTTAGCTAAAGATGAACTTTATTTAGTTCAGTATTCACTGTGACATTTAGAGAAAAAGGGTCAGGACTGGAGAAAATGAATGTTGTGTCGTCAGCAAATAGAATTGGTTTGAGGTGTTAAAAGACATTTGGAAGGTCATTAATGTAGCTGTGAAAGAGGAGAGAGCCAAGTATGCTGCCATGAGAAGCACCAATGTTGATTGGTAGTGTGGGAGAAATTGAATTGTTCACAGAAACATACTGGAGCCTGTCAGCAAGGTAAGACTGAAGATTTTGTAAGTGTCCTCTGACTCCATAATGATGAAATTTACGAAGGTTATGGTGGTTGATAGTGTCAAAAGCCTTACGTAGGTCAACAAATAACCCAACAGGGAACTCATTTTTATCAAGAGTTGTATGTACCAAGTTAATCATACAAATAAGTGCGTCGTTAGTGTTTTTTTCGGTCTGAAGCCATATTGGCAAGAGCAAAGTATATTGTGTTTGGCTAGATAAGAGTAAAGTTGCTTGTAGATTAATTTTTTCAAATATTTTTGACAAGTTTGGAAGAAATGATATAGGTCTGAAGTTGGTGACATCAGTGAGACCACTTCATTTATGAACTGGTTAATCTCGCTTTTTTGGAATATCTGGAGGAGTTTGGAGTTCAAGTGACTTGTTGTAGAGCAGTGCAATGGCAGGAGCTAAAAATCTGGAGGCTTTTTTGTATATTAGAGTTGGTATCTCCGCAAGGGCACTAGGCTTTGTTTTAAGGGAAAGGATTATCTAGTTAACATAAGTGGAATTAGCAGGCGTAAGGTACAGAGACTCTGGATAGTTACCTGTAAAGTAGTCCTGAACATTAGTACGGGAGGATGGAATATCACTAGCAAGGGATGACCCAATAGATGAGAAGAATCTATTGAATTCAATAGCAGTATCAGAGGCTGAAAGCAAACCATCGTTTTTGGACAGGAATATTGGATTTTTATTTTAAATCTTTTTGGATCCCAATATTTGTGAAATAGTTCTCCATGTTTTCATAATGTTGCCCTTTATTTGGGTAAATTTATTTTCGTAGTATTTAATTTTGGCAGTCCCAATTATTTTAGATAGCACTGATGAGTAATTCTTTGAAAATTCTTTGGATAGATTCCTAACCAATAATTCTTCTCATGGTCATGTTTTTTATTAAAAATAGAGATTCCTAACCTTCACTTCTTCTCAAGGTCATGTTTTTTATTAACAGATTTAAGTATCCCCTTTGTAAGCCATGGATTGTTTAGCCTTTTAGTTGTCGCTTGTTTCGTTAGCATAGGGCAGTGGGTGTTATAAAGGCTGAGAGTTTTTTGAAGAAATGATTGCACAGCTAGGTTGATGACACTTATGTTACCTAATTCGGAATCCCAGTTGATATTAGCAGCATCAACCATAAAATTGCCTATAGAAGTTTCATCGTGCAGCCTAAAGCTTATCTTCCTTGTATCCAGAGGTGGTTTATTAATGTTGATTAGGAGAAATGTGGAGTAATGGTCTGTTGTTCTATCAAAGATTATCCATGAAGTAAGCGGAGAGGTTATGTTAGTTCATATGGGATCAAGAGCCGTGGCAGTATTATCAGTGATTCTAGTAGGTCTAGTGATTAAGGGTATGAGGAAGCAGGAATTCATACAGTTGAGGAAACTGGCAGCTGGAGGATTATCAGTCTCGTAGAGGTCAATATTAAAGTCCCCAGAAACAATTAAGTGGTTTTTGTTCAGTCTGTTCTCTAGTATTAGATTTCTAAGGTTAGATTTGAATTCAGTCACATCAGTGTTAGAAATTCTGTAGACTGCTCCCACAGTCAGGACAGCCTCGCCACCCTTGAATCTAAAACAGGGAAAGATATACTCTCCACAGGGGTCTCTAGATTTAATTTCTTTTAAACAGGTCAGTTCTTGGTGGTAGTAAAGATCAGTACCACCACCTTTTTGAATAGGACAACAGTTGTAAATTGTTGAGTAGTTTGGTATGTTGTAGAGTTGAGTAGTATCCTCTTTCAACCATGTTTCAGTAAACACAATAAAAGAGAATTTGTTGTCAACTGTTAATTGACAACATGATGAATTGATGATGTTAGTTCAGGGAACTAACATCATCAAAGTGTTTGCTTAGAGATCTTGCATTCAAGATAATTACAGAAACATTGTGATTATGTGTTAAAACACTGTTTACATCATGTGCTGTATATTTTGATCATTAAAGTGATCAAATATCCTGCAATTTTGATCATTAAAGTGATGATTGTCATAGATAATACATAAGAGGTTTAGTTCTTGGTCTATGCTATGCATAAGAGGAATGTTTGACAGAGAAAAGGCAAAAAGAGACAAAGAGAACTGGAATATTGCAATATTAAGGACAATAATAACCATATATGTTCATTTACTCTCCATCGGATTGATAATACAAGAGCAAATTTTGCTTGCACTTTTGTGCGGCTGTCCGTTGTGGACGAGTGTGCCTGTTAGGAGACTGTAGATCATGTGGAGTTAGAGGGTCTGTGGGTCTCCAAGGATCTAACTATGTCTGACTCACTGATTCCACGTGGATGAGTTTGTCCAATGTCTATAGGGAAGTTGTTCCTTTAGATAGAATTTTGACTATTCTCCAAATCCCCTTGCTATCTGGATGGACAGAGACAACTTTATCCAATGGCCAGTCAGCCCTAGGACACTGTCTACCAAGACAATATCGCCAGGTTAGAGATTAGATTTGTTATGTGGGACATTAGCCCCGTAGTGATGTTCTCGAGGAGATGTAAGATTATATTTTTTGTCCATACATCATTCCATTTTTGGATTATGCTGGACAGCTACTTATACCCTAGAACCAACTCACTCTGACCCCACATATGAGGGATCTCTGATCTCATTATCCACTAGAGATTTTACAGGAGTCAGAAGTCTTCCATACATTAGGGGGCTGGACTTAATGGCTCATTTTGAGAAGGTTCATCAGACAAGTATGTCAGCGGCCGGTTATTCACCCTGGATTCTTTTTCTATGATTACTGTCTGCAGTTCCTGAAGATTGATTTTCTGACGGTGTAGAGATTTTCTCAATGATCTTTTGAAAGTTCCTATTAACTGTTCATAAAATCCTCCATGTCAAGGGGCTTTCGGAGGGATAAATTAACATCTGCAGTGAAGCTCTTCCAGTGTGGAGGTAATTGCAGGATGGGAACAGATTTCCCATAGACATGCTTCCCTAGCTACCAAGTTAGCTCCGTTATCTAAAATCATCAGCTTAGGACATGAGTGGCGAGCTGCAAATCTGCGGAAAGCCTGGATAAATGACTGAGAAGTCATATCCGGTGTTACTTCTAGATGTACGGCTCTGGTGGTGGCACAGGTGAGCAGACGGATAGGTTGCTTATCTGCAGTCTCTGTTAGATATATGGCTTTTGTATAATCTACTCCTGAAGTACCATCTCGAGAGGATGTAGATGGACCACTAGTTCCTTTGGTAGCGGTGGTGGCCCCTGGATAAGAGCTAGTTCTTAAATCGTACCTTTGACATATCATGCAATTTTTCAAGATTGATTTGAATGTCTTCCCTGATGAATCCAATATTTGCTGTCTGAGATGTGTGTGTCTAATACTCCTCCATTTTTGATGATTTGTTGATGTGTATGTAACACAATCAACTTTGTGATTCAATGATTTTTGGTAAAAGCCATGGATGCACAGTATCTAGATTAATATATGCGTGTTTCAGTCTTCCACCACAATGCAGAATATTGTGATTTTCTTGGTCTATCCACAGACCGAGATTGTATTTTAATTTATGTGGAAGCTTTTCATAGTAATTCCCATAAGTTACACTCTGGGATTGTCTTACCCAATTGATAATTCCTTCTGGAAAGTAGTATTTTATGCCCCTTTTCATGAGACAATGAAACACGTTTTGTGTTACTTTGATGAGCGAGGAGTAACGAGTACAATCCAAGACTAATATATGAGCTTGATGCCTGGTGGTAATTATGGTTTGTGTCGTAATAACATGTGGCTTTTGTTTCGACCAGCTACCATTCACTAACCATTGAGGCCCATGAAACCAAATATCTATTTTTGCAAACTGTTTAAGCATCATTCCTCTGGATAAAAAATCAGCTGGATTACCTTTTGTTGGTACATGCAACAATTGAAAGCCTGCAGAAATTTTTTAAATTTCCAAGACGAGATTTCTTACATAAGGTGTTGAACAGTTGTCATTTCGTAACCATTGCAAGACAGCTTCATTGTCAGACCATATAATGACATCTTTGATGTCCATGGCAGAAAAGACTTGTTTGATATGCACTGCTAAGCGTGTGCCTTTAACCAATGCAGTTAGTTCCGTCTGAAGCTAAGTCCTCTTTTTTAATGGAGTGACTCTGGCCTTAGAGGTGATTAGATATGATTGTTGGGAAGTCACTAAGTAAGCACAAGCTCCAAAAGCTTTGGCTGACCAGTCTGCGAATACTGGTACCTTACCTTGAGGTGCTTCCGGGGCTCAGCGTCCCCGCGGTCCGGTCGTCGACCAGGCCTCCTGGTTGCTGGACTGGTCAACCAGGCTGTTAGACGCGGCTGCTCGCAGCCTGACGTATGAGTCACAGCCTGGTTGATCAGGTATCCTTTGGAGGTGCTTATCCAGTTCTCTCTTGAACACTGTGAGGGTAGTGTAGTGTTACTTCATCATTTTCCTCGACTATGTGTCTCGGAAAGATTATCTGTTCGACTAAAGTTTGTTCTTGAGCCATCTCCATCCAAGCTTTTGTAACTGGAATAGCAGTGGATCATCCCAAACAACTTTTGTCCTCCAAGCTTCTTGCACCAGACAAACATCCGCTACGGGTTCACCATAGCCCGTGCTTCTTGGAACTTCTTGTTCCAGGTAGCGAATCTTTAACAGTAACAACATTCTTGCACCAATAAACACCATTTGATTGAAGGGTTTAATAGACCAAGTGAGACGAATACTTTGCTAACCTGTGAAAGCAAATCCCTTTTTGTAGCAATGCAATAGTTTACTGGGATAGATTTGATTCATACTGTGTCCTAGATTAGGTCCTATTTCATATCTGAAACTTTTTGTGATTCTGGTACGAGATAATCAGGGACGCTATTTGGTTATTCAATGTTGCATTATTAGAGGCCTATGATTGTAGTGGCGTGTTGGCACCTTGTAGATTCTTGTTGGCCTCTTGATATATATGTAACAGTTTAGTTGTACTGTTATCTGTCCCTTGAAAGTTGTCTACGTATAGATTCTGAATGATTTCCGTCTTACAGGGACTTGATGATTTTTTTTAATGAGTGTCTAGAGTTGTTTGCAGCACAAATGGGCTAGACGTAGTGCCAAAGAATACAAAGGAGAATCTGTACGTAGGACTATTTAGATCTTCTGGGTTCTCTACCCATAGAAACTTAGTGAAGTCTCTTTTTCTTCCTGTAAGCCAACTCTTAGAAAGGCTTTACTTATATCTGCTGAGTACACATATATGTTAAGTCTAAACTTCAGCATTATGTCATACAATTTCTGAGTTAGACTTCGACCTGTTTGCAAACCATCATTTAGACTGGTTGCTTGGGGTCCTGATTTAGAGCTACATTTAAAATCTACCATAAAGGAGTTGTTTCTGAATCTCTGATTACCGCCATGTGAGGTAAAAAAATGGCCTGATTGTTTATTGTCGTGTTTGATGACTTCCATGAATTTATTTTGTAACTGTTGAGCAATAATCTCATGGTAGAGTTGTAAATGTTCAGGCCTTCTCCTTAGCTTTGCTAATTGGAATTTAAGTTGATTATAAGCCATATGATAGTTGATAGGTAAGGTTTAATGGTTGATTTTCCAAGGTAACCTTAACCAGTACTGTCCATCATGGTATTATACAGTTTGTAAGTACTGATTATATGTACAAACAACATTAGGACTTGGTTGTTCAGAAATTATTCCTATTGCATGAAGTTCCCACAATTTATGCACAGATTCACAGTTGCTTTGAAATTTTCACACAATGTTCCATTTGCATCCGAGCGGGTTTATATTTATACATATTATTTAGATGTCACGTCTGTGACGGGAAAAAACATGCTTTTTTGAAAAACTGTATTTTTTTTATGTGTTTTTCATGGGACGGAAATCTTCGAATCCTCATTACCGATTGCTTTGAAATTTTGACACAAGGTTGCATTCGAATAGGCGTGTGTTTTTATATACCTCCTATATGCATGCAACATCTGTGACAGGTAAAATAATTTTTTTAACAGCGCCATCTGTTGGACGTAAGAGCAACACACGCTGAAATCTCCGAAAGTTCTTCACTGATTGCTTTGAAATTTTGATACAACGTTCCATTCAAATACACGCATGTTTTTATATACCGACTATATAGATGCCACACCTGTGATACGTAAAAAGTGCTTTTTTGAAAAACAGTGCCATCTGTTGCACGTAATAGAAACTCATGCTATACTAGATGTGTTACGATTCCATTTCAATGTTTCTGATTGCATTGATAAATTTAATTTTCATAAATTTCGATTTATTTTTATTTGATCTAATTTATTTCGTGTGATATTGTGTTGAAATTGAGCAGTGTTGTTTAGCATACCGTTCATTTTCAGAGTATAGTTTATTTTTGTATTTTTTAATTGTTTTTCATTTCGTTTTTTATCTGTTATTCTTATATTTCAGTGATGGGAACATCATATCATTTGATGTTCTTAATTTTCTGACGGGATCATCAGATCGTTTGGGAATGCATCAAACGAGGGAGAGGGAAATGTTGGGGAGGACAAGGGGGTGAGAGTAGGGGATTTTTGGGAGAACGAGAGGACAGGGTAGGGGGTAATAGTGGGGAGGATGAGGGAATGGGACAGTTGGGGATGGTAGGGACGAGGGGATAGGGGAATGGAGAATGGTGGGGAGGACAAGGGGCAGAGGAGTGGGGGTTGGTGAAAAGGACGAGGGGATGGGGGAGGGGGGAATAGTAGGGAGGATGAGGGGGATAAGGGAGTGGGAGATGGTGGGGAGGAGGAAGGGATGACGGAGTGGGGAATGGTTGGAAGGACGAACAGACGCTGGAGTGGGGAATGTAGGGGAGGACAAAGAGACAGAGAAATTTCTTCCCCGATTGCTTTGAAACACAACTTTCCATTCGAATACGTGAATGTTTTTATATGCCTACTACTTAAATGCCACACCTGTAACAGGTAAAAACATGTGTTTTTTGAAAAACAGTGCCTTCTGTTGCACGTAAGAGCAACACACGATATACAAAATATGCTTTTTTTGAAAAACTGTTTTTCATGTGTTTTTCATGTGAGGGAAATCTTCGAAACCTCTTTACCGATTGCTTTGAAATTTTGATACAACGTTGCATTGGAATAGGTGAGTATTTTTATATACCTGGTATATACATGGTTCACCTGTGACAGTAAAAAACATGTTTTTTTTTAAACAGTGCCATCTGTAGGACGTAGGAGCAATACACGCTTTAATCTCCAAAAAATTTTCACCGAATGCTTTGAAATTTTAACACAACATTCCATTCGAATACATACATTTTTTTATATACCTTCTATTTAGATCCCACACCTGTGAGAGGTAAAAACATGCTTTTTTTTTAAACAGCGCCATCTGTTGCACGTAAGACTAACACAAGCCATACAAAATATGTTACGATTCCACTTCAATGTTTCCGGTTGCATTGATAAATGGAATTTTCACAGATTTTGATTTATTTTCATTTTGATTTAATTTTGTGTGACATTGCGTTGGAATTGAGCTGTGTTGTTTAGCATATCGTTCATTTTGTGGGTATAGGTTATTTGTTTCTTTTTTCACTGTTTTTATGTTGGTTTTTATTTGTTCGTATAATTTTCTCTGCAATTGGTGGTAAAATTCAGCTGTGTCGATTGATCTGCGTTGAATTGAAATATTTTGTTAGTATTTTTTGTTTTTGCTTTGAAAACACTATAATGGACAACACGTTTATTTCACATCTGCAAATGTGCTGTGAAATAAACAAATGTTAACTGTTTTTTTCGCGTTATGTCAAAATGACGTGTTTGCGAAAACAATGCTATATTCGGAAATGCCTACGTATTACACATGGAATGCCAGTATAATATAATTTGAACGACGCAAACGAGGAGAGCGAATCGACGGACAACTGGCATATTCAAATAAACTACGATAGGCAGACTGTACACCGTGCATCCTAATCAGGGTGAATGCTTCTTTCTTCGCATTCTGTTGGTAAATGTCCCCGGTCCAACGTCTTTCCAGCAATTGAGATTTGTCAAAGGCGTAACATATGCCACTTTCTGTATTACATGTCAAGCTCTGAATTTATTGGAGAACGACCGGCACTGGAATGTTTGTATTAATGACGCGTCCAACACGTCACATCCAAATCAAATTCGTGCATTGTTTGCAATCATATTGACCACTGGCTCTCCGTTATCTCCAACAGAGTTATTGGAGAAAAATAAGTCGCACATGGCTGAAGATATTATCCGTCGAATACGTAAGGAAAATTCATATATGAACATAGATTTTACAGCAAAAATCTACAACGAAGCGTTGATAATGCTTGAAGACTTGTGCTTAGAAATCGCGAACAAATTTCTCAATCAATTGGAAATGCCATCACCGAATCGATCTGCTGCTGCTTCGTTCGATGTAGAATTGCGTCGTGGACAAAATTACAACACGGGTGACCTGTTGTTGTATGTTTTAATCAAATATTCCTAGGCTAACGCTTGAGCGAAAAAACATTACAAACAAATAATTCAAACTGTCAATAATGGGCTTGGAGAAATCTTCTTAGATGCGCCAGGAGGAAGTGGTAAAACCTTCCTAATTAGATTGATTCTGGCAGCATTTCGATCCCAAAATGGCATAATCTTAGCTCTTGCATCATTAGGAATTGCTGCGACAGTGCTACCAGGTGGAAGAACTGCTACTTCGGATTTGAAATCGCCAATGAACATGTAATTCATTGAAACTCCCACGTGCAACATTTCCAAAGCATCCGGCATGGGAAAAGTATTGCAAAAATGTAAACTTATTGTTTGGGATGAATGCACAATGGCCCACAAAAAATCCCTCGAGGCTCCTAATCGATCATTGCAAGATTTGCGTAGAAACATTTGGGAACGCATTAATATTGCTTGCACTGGGTCTCGTCGTGGACGTGGTGGTGAGCAGACGTGTTTTGGTTCGCTCTGCTACTAGCGTCTGGTGTGGTGGAAGTGTTTGTCGTCGTTGGGAGCCGGCGTGTTGCCGGATGGCCGGTTACCGTCGCGCTGAGGGTGGTGTAGTGCCGTAATGGGCTCCTACACACCTCCACTCAAGCGGAAGGAGTCCATAGGGCTCAAGTTTAGTTGTCATGTTGATACCGACCTTGTATCCACGACGATCTTCGATGTGTTACAGATCAAGGCGGAAGAAATCTTTGGTTACCAAACACTGCCAGGGAACAGAGTGGTGTTGAAATTTGCAAACAATGTAGTGTTTTCAGAGTTTCTCGGGAAGTATGATGATGAAATTATACGTTTACCTAATGGGAACGGATCAGTGGAAGTGATTAATTTGAGCAAGTCATTTACATACGTTTCTGTGCGGGATGCGCCATTTGAAATGTTGAATGGAACTATTATCCGCGTACTGCAACATTATGGGAAAGTGGACAATGTTCGCTTCAATAAGCATACTTATGGTCCAGGGAAAGGGTGTTTTAATGGAACAAGAACAGCCAAGCTGGTACTTCATCGCAATATTCCTTCATCGATGTCGGTAGAGGGTCATTATATTAAGTTTATATACCATGGCCAGCTGCAAACTTGT
Source organism: Procambarus virginalis (assembly GCA_020271785.1). Taxonomy (NCBI): domain Eukaryota; kingdom Metazoa; phylum Arthropoda; class Malacostraca; order Decapoda; family Cambaridae; genus Procambarus; species Procambarus virginalis. The sequence continues at coordinate 29,999 of WNGS01141406.1, forward strand.
TTTAGGTGTGGGCGTACTGGTCACATGGCTGCTGCCTGCCAGGTGGGGGCTTCAGAACGAATCAACATTTTTCGTGAAAATGACTTTCCGCCATTAATAGAGGACAGTGTATCAGGTATTGAACCCGCTGTTGTCCATACTGCCGTGCCAGGTGAGGTAGACGGAGTGACCCACACCTCTGTAAGTGACACGTCTGTGGGAGTGATTCCCAGTGCAACTGCGGCCTGTGCAGGTGACTTAGGTCAGGATGATAAAGGTAATGCAGAACCGGAATGTGCTGACGACACTGCTCAGGACGATTTATCTGCTCTCGTTCAACCTGGTGAGGGTGAGGTCAGTTTGGACAATATACGTGTGGACGCCCATGACATAGGCGCTGACGCTGCGCTGAGCAGCGATGACAACGGCGGCGCTGACCTTGGTGAGGTGACGATGGAAAAAGTACCTGGTTGTCAACTGGATGTGGAGGATGGCTCCATGGAGGATAGTGATGTAGAACTGCCTGTGACGAAGGCAACTCCACCCTCTTCAGTATGGTCTGATAGCAAGGGTAAGGGTGGTGTGAAGGCTGGTTCTGCACCCAGTCATGTGAAGAAACGTAGGAGGACATCAACTCGGAGTATTGAGCAGGTTGTTACCGTTGACGTTCACCGTGACCAAGGCCAGGATGAGTCACCGCCGCGTTGCGAGGGCACAGTACGAACAGTGCGTGGGGATCATGGTAACGAGCACAGTGATAAGGTATGGTGGGATCTTGTGGAACATGAACAGAGTCGTGACGCGAGTGCAAATATTAAACTTAGATTTCGGAAAGGGAAAGCAGACACTAAGCTAGTGTCAAGTGAGGTTTCGATGGATAAAGGGTAATTTTTGGTTTCTCTCATATAACGTTCGGGAAGCCTGTTAACTTTAATTGTGCTACTTTGAACGTTAATGGGCTCAATTGTCGAAATAAACAGTTGTTTAGCTCATGCTCGGAGAATTTGTTTACTGAGAATTATATACAATATATGTAAATGTCATAATTTCCCCTGTATTTTAATGTAAAATTATTCTCCTAATTTTGTAAATAGTTTAACGGAAATTAAGTGTAACATTCAGGGGTTTTTACAGATCATATTCTGTACTTTTGGGAAACTTGTTCACTACGAATTGCAATGTCAACTTGTCTTGTAACACTTTTATATACTTTAATTTATGTTGTATTTCTTAAATAAAGATAAAAAAAAAATATTGCTTGCACTAGATTTCAGGCAAATATTACCTGCTATTCCTCGATCGACACCAGCGGACGAAATAAATGCTCGCCTGAAACACTCTACTCTGTGGCGCCATGTAAAGACATTTAAATTAACTACAAGTATGCGTGTAGTTATGTTGCTACTGCAAAACGATCCATCAGCTGAGACATTCTCACATCAATTTCTGGAAATAGGGAACGTAAACGTCCCGGTTGATCTGACCTCAGGACGAATTTCATTGCCTCATAGCTTCTGCAAATTAGTGACGTCAAAAGAAGAATTGGTGGAAAAAGTATTTCCCAATATTCAAACCAATTATAAGAATCACGACTGGCTGAGTGAACGAGCTATTCTTGCGGCCAAGAACAAAACGTCTACGACCTTAACAATATTATTCAGTCTAACATTCAAAGCGAGGCAGTCACATACAAGTCCGTCGACACTGTTGTGGAAGCAGATGAAGCGGTTAATTATCCAACAATTTTTTTTAATTCACTCGATCTGCCAGGGATACCATCACACGTACGTCAATTGCAAATCGGCTTGTAATTATCATGTTGCAAAATGTCAGCCAGCTAAAACTTTGCAACGCCACGTGCCTTGCAGTAAAAAAATTAATCAGCGACGTCGTAGAAGTAACACTCTTGACAGGACCTTTCAAAGGGGAAGATGTCCTCATTCTTTGCATTCCTATGATTCCAACAGATATGCCATTTCAATTTAAGAGATTGTAATTTTCAATTCGATTGGCGTTTGCAATCACCATCAAAAAAGCTCAGGGCCAATCTTTAGAATTGTGCAGTTTATATCTAGACACTGATGGCTTCTCAAATGGACAATTATATGTTGCGTGTTCTAGAGTCGGCCAACCAGACAGTCTCTATATCTCCACAAACAATGGAACAACAAAAGCACAATGTAAAAATTGAAATGTTCGATTGTTCAAAATCGCTAATCTCCGAAAGTTCTTCACCGATTGCTTAGAAATTTTCACACGATTTTCCTCACGCACCCGAGCAGAGATTTATATGCATATTTTAATGATGTCACGTCTGTGAAGCGAAAAAACAAGCTTTTTTTGAAAAGCTGTGTTTTTCATGTGAGAGAAATCTTCGAAACCTCTTTACCGATTTCTTTAAAATTTTCACACAACGTTGCATTTGAAAAGGCACGTGTTTTTATATAATTACTATGTACGTGCCTCACCTGAGACAGGAAACAAAATGCTTTTATTGAAAAAACAGCGCCATCTGTTTGACGTAAGAGCAATTCACCCTGTAATCTCCCAATTTTCCTCACCGATTGCTTTGAAATTCTGACACAATGTTTCATTCGAATATGTGCATGTTTTTATATACCTAATATATTGATGCTACAACTGTGATAGGTCAAAACATGTCTTTGTTTTTTAAAAGTGCCAGCGTTGCACGTAATAGCAAAACACACAATATACTAAATATGTTATGAATTCCATTTCAATGTTTCCGATTGCATTGACAAATTGAATTTTCATGGATTTCGATTTATTTTAATTTTGATTTCATTATTTTGTGTGACATTGTGTTGGAATTGAGCTGTGTTGCTTACCATACCATTCATTTCATATGTATAAGTAAATGCCACATCTGTGAAAGGTAAAAACATTCTTTTTTAAGAAACAGTGCCATCTATTGCACGTAAAAGCCATACATACTACACTTAATATGTTACAATTCCATCTCAATGTTTCTGATTGCATTGACAAATTAAATTTTCATATATTTCAATTTATTTTCAATTTCATTTAATTATTTTGTGTGACATTGCATTGAAATTGAGCTGTGTTGTTTACCATACCGGTCATTTCGTGAGTATAAGCATAGATGCTACACCTGTGACAGGTAAAACATGTTTTTTTAAAAAACAGCGCCATCTGTTGCACGTAAGAGCAACTCACACTATACTAAATACATTACTTTTCCATTTCAATGTTTCCAGTTTCATTGATAAATTTAATTGTTATAGATTTCGAATTATTTTCATTTTGATTTAATTATTTTGTGACATTGTGTTTGAATTGTGCTCTGTTGTTTACCATACATTTGGTAATGTATGGGAATTACTATGTAATGTAACTCATACTTACACACTCATTTCGTGAGTATAATTGATTTTTTTATTTTCTCATTTTTTATTTCGTTTTTTAATAGTTTTTTTTTATATTTCCTGTGATGGGAACATCAGATCATTTGATGTTCCCAATTTTCTGATAGGAACTTCAGATTATTTGGGTATGCAACAAACGAGGGCGTGGGGAATAGTATGGAGGACAAAGGGACGGGAGTGGGGGATGGTATTGAGGACGACGGGATAGGGGAGGGGGTAATGGTGGGGAGGACGATTGAACGGGGAGTTGGGGATGGAGGGAACAAGGGGATAGGGGAACGGAGAATGGAGGAAATGATAAGGGGACACGAGATTGGGAGATTTTTTTTTTTTTTTTTTAGCAGGGATATCCCTGCGCGGGCCCTAAGCCTCTGGCTGGCCCACTAAGTGTTGCTTGTTCCTGTTTTACTTGGGCGGAGTATAAGTATTTATTACTCGTATGGTCGCTTTAGTAAGATGTTGCCATATGTGTTTAACAACTTCTTCTGCTCTATTGAATCGAAGTTGAAATCTTAATGGGTTTGTAACTGTGCACTGTGTGAGATAATGTTCCAGAGGTCTGTCGGGCATTTCTCCATTTTGGGAGATGGTGCGGAGGATGAGGGAACAGGGAAGGGGAGGGGAATGGAAGTGAGGACGAGGTGATGGGAGGGGGGGGGGGTAATAGGAGATGGTGGAGAGGACGAGGGGATGGGGAAGTCGGGAATGGTTAGGAGGACGAGGCAACGGGAGAGTGGGGGATGGTGGGGAGGACATAGGGATGGAGGAGGGAGTAAATGGCAGAGAGGACGAGGGGACAGGGAAGTTGGGATGGATGGCTGCATGAAGGGATACGAAAGTGAGGAATGGTTGAGAACGAGAGGACGGTGGGGAGGACTGGGAAACAGGGGAAAGGTTGCTGTGGCTCAGCAACACATTCGTTGCTGAGCTACAGCAACCAAAATGGTGTTATTTGCATACTTCCAACTTAGAGGGACTTTTCTTTGCTCTAGAGATTTTCTGAATATGAGTTAGATAAAGTTTTACAATTATTATGATTTTTTTTATAAAGATAATATAATTATAGAATGTATTTAACCAATGTCAACAGAACACCTCAGACAATTTGACCTTTTTTACGACAAGTAAGTAAATGTGACTATTGAGGGCTAATAATGCGTTTCGTAATATTTGGCAAATGTATTATATTTTTATCTTTTAAAAAAATAATGATATTTACAGAATTACAATATATTGTGACGAGAGAAATAGGTGGTATTGCAGACTCTCTGGGCAGATGGAATGCCAGTCACATAGAGGCAACAAAAAGGAAAAATAATTAGACTGCTGTGTAATCTTCACTGAGGTAAACTGTAGGATAAAGCACATAAGAGAAAAATCATTTAAAATAGTTTACTTAACATGAAAATATAACAAATATAAAAACTTGGCTATATTCTAAGTATACATAATGAACAAGATAACCAGACAATCAAATTTGCGTTACATTAATGTGCAAAATAAACTTGGTGCAAGAATACTGTGAACCAAACTGAATAACTATGTTACCACCCCAGGGTATGTCAACAGGCCTACTCTGCAGAGCATCCAGGAGTAATCTGAATCCTAGTGGGCTAGGTAGCCCTATATATACACGGCGACAGCCGTCCAGATGGCGCTGGTTCCTTCTTTAACTATTAACCGGCTCTTAAACTGGTTGTTTCGGATGGCGTGAGCTCCCAGCGGCCCAGTGGTGAGGTGGGGTGACCGGCAGTGGGGTAGGTAGACTGGTGGTATTGTCAAGACGTCTGGAAGTAGTTGTTGTTCTTCTTCTTGTGGCTGCAGTACTTGAATATATAGACGTGATATGAGTAGAATAGGTGATGATGGAGAAATCTCTTCCTAGAGATTTTACCGTGACAGCTCTCCCCCGAAGCCTGCTCCAATTGCCTATTCCACTGCAGCGGAGTGTAGAATAGTAGGAGTGGATGAGTCCCCGTGGACTTGTGAAAGTGCGTCGGCGACGATGTTGTCCGAGCCTTTGATGAAGTAGATGGTGATGTTGAATTTCTGCAGGTACAGGGCTCAGTGAAGCAGATGTTGGTTGGTGAACTGGGTCTGCTGCAGAAGCTGGGGAGGATGGTGCTTGAAGATGTTGAGGTAGCACTGCAGGACTCTGTGAAATATGAATTTGCTGTAGAATCGAGCCTGCTGAAAGGATCGACGTGAATGGTGATCCAAGGAGAGGGAAGATTGTTTCTCTGATGCAAGGACCAGCGTAGCAAGCACTGATTGGAGAACTGAGGTAGCAGTATGAACCGAAGGAGATTGTGATACATGATGTTCACATGGTGATGCAGGATTCAGCGAAGTTTAGAGAGCTGATCCTGACGGAGGGACCGAAGAATGTTGAGGTCCAGGGTGAGGTTGAAGTTGTAACCTAGTAGACTGGATGGTACATTGCATTGCACGTCGAGCAGGATGTTGAGTGGCTCCCCTCTGATGATTGTAGCTATAGTTCATGATCCCATCTCGCGGCGGTGTGATGGTGTTCCTATCGCCAGGGTGGAAGACTGAAGGTTTTCTAATACCTGACAGGGCGAGAATGGAGTTAGTACTGGACAAGGATTTACACCTTTCAAATGCAATGAAAGGCAAGTTTGCCTTGCAATATTTTAGCTGAGGGCTGGTAAAGTTGTCTGGAAGAGCACGTTTATTTGGATTTGGTTCGTAGAGAGAAGGATCTTTCCTGGTGTTGGAATAGATCGAGAATTTACAACCATTGTAGTCAGACCAAGTACAACGAGAAAGGTTAGACAATACCTTGGTGATGTTGGTTGTCTTACTAAGGTCGTTGGAGGAGATGGTATCACACATGTTCTGACCTTCCTGGCAGTGTCCGTACTGCGGGCACTGTTTCTTGAGGGTTTTCACAACATTAGCAGCCGTACTGTTCTGGACGGAAACTGCTGTAGAATACCTGAGGGTAGAACACGGGATAGAACCTATTGGACCATTACATGAGCCTGTCTGGGACAGACGCTCATCATAGTTGTTGGTATGTTTGAACGGCTCAGAAGACACTGGTACCTGTATTAGGGGTGCCTTTAATAGAGGAGCGTTCGGTTTACCTGTCATCTGAGACACGTGACAATTTTTTACAAGATGTTTAATAACTCGAATCATACCTGGCCAGTAGTAGTCCTGTTTCAGGGCCTTGTAGGTCTTGTTGAAGCCGTAGTGTGAGCGAGATCCCCGGACCAGACGCAAGATATCTGATCGTAGGCTGTAGGGAACTACCAGTTGTTTGATGTAGGCCCGGTCGTCGTTCTTCTTCAATTTCCTGGTTCTGTAATGCCGGTACAACACTTTATTTTCTACAAAGTAACCAGGGATAGAGTTAGGTTGTGTCTCAGCCTGTAAGAATAAAGATGTTAATGAGGGATCCTCTCTCTGCACCTTACGGAACTCCAGCACTGTGAAATTCGATGGGAGGCTCCGTGAATCTTGAGGAACAGCTGCAGCAGCTGGGTTCAGGCCAGCAGCTGTGGTCAGCTTCGTTACCATAACAGGCGGGAAGACGTCGTCAGAATCTGTTGCTTGGTCCTCTTCAACCAACTGCCAGATAGGATTTTCCACTGCTGAGTCACATACCTGGGGATCTTCCGTGATGATTAAATTCGCAGGTTGTTGGTCTTCTGTCAAGTAGTTGCCCAGGAGAAGTTGAACTCCTGACATGGGAAAAGGCTTTACCCAGATGGCGACTTGGACTTCACCTTGCATAAACTGACAATCCAGGCGGACTCTGGCAAGTGGATATGGAGTAGTGGCAGTTAGGTCCGTGATGAGGACAGTTTCTCCAGTGTAGGTGACGTTGGGTACAGCTGACTTCAGAAGAATGGATTGTAGAGCAGCTGTGTCCCTCAAGATCTTCATTTTGAACCTTTCCTCTGAATCTCCACGGCGGGCAGAGACTGTTCTGGAGTACAGGTGCCTGTTGAAGAGAGAGAGAGATCAGCGGAAGAAACAAAATTATTTATTACAGGCTTAGGACTCTTCTAAATTTTAGGAGGTGATTTGGGCTTATTTTCACTGCTGACCTTACAGTGAGGATTGGTACACTTTTCTATGGGTTGCCCATAGTCTTTGTAATAATAGCAATACAACGAGGCGTTCGCATTACTGGTATTCACTTTTTCAGGATTAAACCAGGTCTTACTAGATGGGGTGTCGGATGGTACCCTGTGAATAAGGCTGTAGGAATCAGCCAATTGAGCACATCTAGTAAGATCGCTTTCTTTCTTGTCGGCTAGGTAGAGTCGTTTGGAATTAGGTACATGACACGTCTGAAGAATTCTTCCACCAGGATGAAATTGACGAGATCTGTAAAGGTGGAGACTTGTGCGGCTTCCCATAGAAAAAGTGTACCAATCCTCACTGTAAGGTGAGGATTGGAACACTTTCGAGACCATCGAGACCTACGTCAGTAGGTCTCGATGGAGAGGAGGTAGGCATCGAGCACTGCTTGCTTCAATACCTTGTAGTCGGTTTCAGACGCTATAGCACTGAGAGTCACTGCAGCTCTACCTGTTAAATGAGACCTGAGAAGCACAGACCATTGATCCTGAGGCCAGCTAAGTTAGGCAGCCAGAGCCTCAAATGAAGAAAAAAAAGACATCTACTTCTGCCTCAACAAAAGATGGCATTAACTTAATTGCATGTGAAAGGTTAAAACGTACAGGAAGGTTAGCTTCAGCTTGTTGGCGCCGAGTGTGGTGTGTAGTTCCAAGTCCAGCTCTCTACGTCGTTGCTCTTGGGCAGTGGCGGCTTGCTTCTTATCGTGTTCACGTTGTATCTCCAGCTCGCGTTCTTTTACCTCTAGCTGTTCCTGTTCCCGCTCACGTTGTAGGGCAGCTTCACGTTCCTTCAGTTGAAGGGCTTCCGTCTTACGCTCACGTTCTAGGGCAGCTTGTTGTTTTTGGAGCTGAAGAACTTCTCTCTGAAGAGCAGCGTGTTCCTTCAGACGTTCGCGTTCAGCGTTAGCGAGTTCTAGCTTCAATTGCGTTGGCTGCCAAGGCGGTCTTATCTGCAATTAAGTATTGTTCATGAGAATCTGCTGTAATAACATTATTATCCAATAGATAATCCAAAATGAAATTGTGTAAATCAGTTTTAGTGGCTCCATGTGGGGCCGTAAGGTTATACTCATTCAACAGAGTGTTATGATGCCAAGTAGCTGAAAAACGAGTCTCCCCTTTGAGAATTATTCTATCAGGCTTGACCTGACTAGGAGGTCAAAGAAATATAGATATGAAGATTCACATGTAAAATAGTTGGTTGGATTTGATAGATACTCTAAGAATGTTGGCACTGAATATGAAAATAAGTAAATGATTTGACACAAGATGTGGAGAGTTTGCTGGAGGCGTGAGGCTCGCTTGAGAGGAGCTTGAGCTCACTTCAGCTGAAGAAATTGGGAGGGGAGGGCGTGCTCCGTTTGACCCCTGTTAGAGAGGAACCCCTGTTTGATATGCCTTCAAGAGGAAGGAAGTGGACAGACGTCTCGACTGAGGAATAAGTTAGGAGGCGTGTCAGCTCAAGTCAGGAACTGCAGAAGGTGTTGAGGGGACAGTTAAAGCAGTTCTGTGGGTAGCCTGAGGGGCCCTGAGTGTCGCTGCCCCGTCAAAGAGCGCCCTACAGGAGACCTTTTTGTGGTTTGTCTGGGAAAGAAGTTGCTGAGAACTTCGAAGCCAGCAGAGAGGGAGTAGTTGATGAGACTCCAATGTTGTGGAAGGTACTGAGCTCTGTGGGAGAGCAGCCATACAGTGAGGAAGAGAACCTCAAGCTGTGAGAAGAGGAGTAGTGGAATGAAGTTTCACATGCGTCTGTGATACCATTGGTGAAGCACCATTGTTGCTCAAGGAAGACTTCATGGTGTATCAGCCGTGAGAGCTGTGGAGGACCCTGGTAGACGGTTCTAGGAAAACCTGATGGTGTCAGGGTAGTGAACGTCCACGTGTGGAAGGGAAATTCTTATTGATTGCTTGTAGGGAGTTGGTACAGTGTTTGGTTGTCATTAGCGTGCAAGAAGTAGCGCAAGGTGAGTGAGTGATTGACTGTCATTTTTGTGCCAAGGAGTACTTATACTAAAGTATAGAGTTACGACCGTAGGCTGGATTACTTGCAGAGCCATACATATTTGTTCTAGGACTGATAGAGTGATTGATTGATTATTGTTGTTTATCAAGGAATATTTATGCTGATATTTATGTTATTGCAGTCATAGGCTGGTTTTCCTTGTATGTATATATATATATATATATATATATATATATATATATATATATATATATATATATATATATATATATATATATATATATATTATTAAATATGACCGAAAAAGTAAGATTAATAATTCTAACACGAATTTTCTCTATTTTCCTTATGTTTCTTTTCACTGGTGACGGTAAATGAAAAATCAATTCTCCAAAATTCATTTTTATTTCTAGTCTGACGCGACACTTGAGCGCGTTTCGTAAAACTTATTACATTTTCAAAGACTTTAGTTTATCTACACAACTTATGCCTGAAACAACATTGGCTCTTATACCTGCATTTGGGTGAGGTGATGTAATACAATAGTGGGGTGAAACACAGTACATGGAATACGGGGTATAGATTTGTAGAGGTTGGGTATAAATGGAATACGGGGTATAGATTTGTAGAAGTTGGGTACAAATAGAACAGCAGAAGGCCTATTGGCCCATATTTCTTGATGTTTCTATATTGGAGCGGAGTCTTGAAGTGGGTAGAATATAGTTGTGCGTTAATTGGCTGTTGATTGCTGGTGTTGACTTCTTGATGTGTAGTGCCTCGCAGATGTCAAGCCGCCTGCTGTCGCTGTATCTCTCAATGTGTTGAATGCCAAGAAATCCGGACTCCACCTGCCAAAGATTATTGGGGAATATAAACCTGGATATGCATATGGAAATGTCAAGACACATAAGCCTGGAAACCCACTTCGGCCAATCATCAGCCAGATACCCACACCCACGTACAGACTGGCGAAACGACTCAACGGCTTACTGACTCCTTATGTCCCTTGCGCCTTCAGCCTGAAGTCCCCAAAGGAATTTGTTGAATTACTGCGGGGAACACGGGCCACAGGGATAAGAGCCTCGTTGGACGTAGAATCACTGTTTACCAACGTACCTGTGGATGAAACAATTGGGATGATAATGGACCGAGTGTATCGTGATCCGGCCTGTACTCCTCTTGACATACCCTAGGTGTCCTGTTTGCGAACTTATACATGGGTACTATCGAGAAAAAAGTCTTAGTCGACTTGAACTTGAAACCGGCCATATACTGCAGGTATGTTGACGACATTTTTACACAGGTACCTGATGTCAGACATCTGCAGGAGCTGAAAGAGGCGTTTGAGCAGAGTTCTGTGTTGCGTTTCACTTACGAGATGGAGAAGGATGGGAAGCTACCCTTTCTAGATGTAACAGTCATGGAAAAGAGTGGAGGTTTCCACACTGCAGTCTACACTAAGGAAACAAACATAAGAATGTGCCTAAATGCCAGCAGTGACTGCCCAGACAGGTACAAGAGGAGTGTTGTTAACGCTTATGTCGACCGTGCTCTCAGCTACAGCTCAGAATGGAAGCAAGTCGACGAAGAACTCTGTAGGGTAGGGCAGGTCCTAGTCAACAACGGCTTCTCCAATGGTTTCATTGAAGACATCATAAGAAGGAAAGTGAAACGCCATGCAACCTCTGAAGAGACAACTAATACAACACCTATACCCCCTATTAGACTATTTTACAGGAACTTCTTCTCCACAACTCATAAAACGGAGGAAAGGGTCCTGAAAGATATTGTTAATAGAAATGTTATCCCCATAGACAAAAATCAGAAGATACAACTAACGATTTACTATAAAACCAAAAAAACGGCCAGCCTACTCATGACAAACTCTCCAGACACGGAGCAGAACGCTCTAAAAGAAACAAACGTCATCTATGCCTTCAAATGCCCTCTTGGGGACTGTAAGCCCCAAAAAACTCAGTATATAGGCAAGACAACACATCTCTTTCCAGGCGTTTAACGATGCATAAGCAACAGGGCTCCATTAAGGAACATATATTGTCTTCCCACAACAAAACCATCACCAGAGAAATCTTAACAAACAACACAGAAATCATTGATAGATACAGCGACAGCAGGCGGCTTGACATCTGCGAGGCACTACACATCAAGAAGTCAACACCAGCAATCAACAGCCAATTTACGCACAACTATATTCTACCCACTTCAAGACTCCGCTCCAATATAGAAACATCAAGAAATATGGGCCAATAGGCCTTCTGCAGTTCTATTTGTACCCAACTTCTTCAAATCTATACCCCATATTCCATGTTCTGTGTTCCACCCCACTATTGTATTACATCATCTCACCCAAATGCAGGTATAAGAGCCAATGTTGTTTCAGGCATAAGTTGTGTAGATAAACTAAAGTCTTTGAAAATGTAATAAGTTTTACGAAACGCGCTCAAGTGTCGCGTCAGACTAGAAATAAAAATGAATTTTAGAGAATTGATTTTTCATTTACCGTCACCAGTGAAAAGAAACATAAGGAAAATAGAGAAAATTCGTGTTAGAATTATTAATCTTACTTTTTCGGTCATATTTAATAATATATGTCTACAGGAAGACTGCTACCAAAATATACTAAAAATATATATATATATATATATATATATATATATATATATATTTAGTATATATATATACTAAATATATAATATACTATATATATACTTTTTTTTATTTTACTCCTTTTTTGTAACACAGTTCAAATAAAGCAAATATATATGTGTACATACAAAAGAATGGGGGTGGTAGGAGAAGAAAATATTAGTGTTCAGTGAGAAACCACAAGGTCTCCTCTGAATACGTTTTATTTTCTTCTCCGAGGCTATGGGTCCCCACATTGGCACCAGAGGTGGTACCCTCACAAATTTAAAAAAAAAAAAAAAAAAAAAAAAAAATATATATATATATATATATATATATATATATATATATATATATATATATATATATATATATATATATATATATATTTTTACCTAGATGGGGTACCACCTCTGGTGCAAGTGTAGGGACCCATAGCCTCGGAGAAGAAAATAAAGAGTACTCAGAGAAGACCTTGTGGATCCTCACTGAACACTTTGATATTTTCTTCTCCTACCACCCCTATTCTTTTGGTATGTGTGTATATTTATCTAACTTTATTTGAAAATGTCATTACACAAAAAAGTTACAGTATTGATTACATGCAGGTATATATATATATATATATATATATATATATATATATATATATATATATATATATATATATATATATATATATATATATATATATATTCTCTTGTTGATAGTGAAATATTGTCTTATGAGACTTGACCTACTTAATGATGTTGACAGTATTAGGTGGTGAGTCAGGAGTTAGGATACCACTTGATAAGCAGATGATAGAGTCCTGATGGTGTTTGAATGCAACCTGACTACAATAGTATAGAGTGTTGGAGACATATTAATATACGTGTATATGTATCGTCCATGTGCCTTGTCCAGTAAATGTATTCAAATTTGCTGGTGTTTGCCCTTGTCCTAGTGAGGCTTCCCAGAAAGTAGGAAGAGAGAGAGAGAGAGAGAGAGAGAGAGAGAGAGAGAGAGAGAGAGAGAGAGAGAGAGAGAGAGAGAAAGATCCAAGAACCATAGCTGTGGGTAGGGTAGTAAGGAGTAATATCAAAGAAAATGGGATTGAGGAGATCATATCACATAAGCAGAGAGTGGGGAGTCACGGTGGCTTGAGTGAGTGTGTGCACGTGACAACGAGGCTAGTGTTGGAGCCGCATGCCCTAAACGTGTGACCTTGAACCCCCTCTCCAAGTGCCAGAAGCATCCAGGGTGATCTCCTTGTCAAAGTAAGCACTCTATGGAATTTTGGGTTGGTTGTCCGAAAGGAAGGACGACCAACAACAACAACAACAACAACCATCATAATAATTGGGGGCCTGTCTGGGAGTGGATTGGTACACACCTTGTTGAAATAGATAAGCTGTGTGTTCACAGTTGTATATTCTCTCTCTTGGGAAGACTCACAGGGCAAGATGGATAAGGTGCAAGTACTTGTGGAGTCAGGCAAGCCTGAGGACTTAGAAGGTTGCACCAGGGAACAGTTTAAATAAATAGCTGAAAAATGTGGCATCAGGTTGAAGTCATCTAAAGTAGCTGGGATGAAGGATGAGATCCTGAGGCAGTTGAGAGCCAAGAATGAAGCAGCAGAACAAGGAGCCCAGAAAGGAGCTGAAAGTGGAAAGGAGGATGATGGGCAGGATGAAGTGAGATCCCAGGGTTCGAGTAGGAGGAGTAAGAGTAGCCGCAGTAATAGGAATAGCAGGAACATGAGTCTGGAAAGGTTCCAGTTAGAGCTACAGATGCAACAGCAGCGTGAGGAGAGACAGTTCCCACTGGAAAGATTGAAGTTAGAACTTCAGATGAAAAGTGAAGCCGAGAAAGAAAAAGAGGAAACCAGAATAAGAGAACTGGAGTTGGAACAGGGGAAAGAAAAAGAGAAAACAAAACAAAAGTAGATAGAGCAAATAGGACTTTGGCCGAGCGAAGGATTGAACATGGGTTGCCAAAGAGCAACACCCAGGTATCACACCCACCAGATAATAGGGTTAGGGAAAAGGACATTCCCCTGTTTGTTCCCGAAGAGGCAGAGAGCTTCTTCGAGAATTTTAAAAAGTAGCCAGTATCAAAGAGTGGCCACAGGAGGAATGGGCCCAGCTGGTCCAGTTAAGATTGACCGGTAAAGCCAGGGAGGCATACACCTAATTGTCACTGGAAGAGTGCCAGGATTATGCAACAGTAAAGAGCAGCATACTGCCCTCATTTCGGTTAACCCTAGAAGCTTATAGGAAGCGCTTCAGAGAGATTGTGAAAGTAGGAGCACGTACATTTGCCAAGATGGCAAGAGATCTGGAAAGACGATTTCAGAAGTGCATAGAGGCTGCCAGAGTTGGATCGTATGCTGACTAAAAGCAATTGATGGTCATGGAAAAGTTCTTAGAAATGATGCATCCCGAAACAAAGTTCAAGATCCAAGAAGCAGGGGTAAATGAGGTGAGAGATGCCGCAGATATGATTACTGAAGCATACAAGAGCTTAAGGGAGAACAGAGTGAGGAATGAGGGGAGACGCAGCAACGGCAGACCCAGTGGAGTCTGGGGAGGAAGAAGTTTTGGGGGACAGACAAGCAGACCAGCTCATTTTAAGCCCCAGGAAAGAAAATTGCCGGGCCTGCTTGCTGGAAGTAGGCAGGAAAATAAAAATATGCAGAGGAGACAAGGGTCCAATGAAGCTTCACCGAGTACGAGTAGTGCATCTGGCCCGAGGAACTCCAATGTGAGTGGGTAGAGTCAGAGCCACTCGGGGGCGTATAGGAGAGATTTCTCCCAAATGAGGTGCTACAAGTGCAACAGATTAGGTCACATGATGTGACATTGTCGACAGGGCAAGAGAGTCGTGACCCTGACCATGCGTGATCCCCGGAAGAAGTTCGTTGATGAGACAAACCACAGAAGATAGATTTGATGAACGAGCGTTATAGGCTCGTTCATTCAACCCAACATTAGCAAAAGATGGGTTGGCATAGAGGGTCAGCCCGAGGTGGAGGTTAGTATCCTCAGGGATACTGGAACCGAGGTGGAGGTTAGTATCCTCAGGGATACTGGAGCCTATGAGAGTTTGATTCTGAGAGGCCTCATCGGAAATGATCGACTGTTAGCTGGCAGTAGGAGGATAAAGGTTCATGGGTTGTTGTCTAAGAGTGACATGCCCGTGTGTGCTGTCCAGTTGAAGTCAGATTATTTGTCGGCGGAGGTGATGTTGAGAGTGTGCCACAACATACCTGTTCCAGGAGTCCAGGTGATCCTGGGGAATGACTTGTGTGGGTCCAAGATGTTGCCAGGGCTGATAGTAAAAGCTGTGCTGGAGGAGTACCAGAAGGGCCGCGGTACGAGTGGAACACTGGACAAGGTAGATCTATCCAGCATCCTCGAACATGAGGCAGAGGACAGTCAAGTTATTGTATACCCGGCCTGTGTAGTGACAGAGTCGGATGTAGCCGCCGAGGATGACACTGGGGATGATGTAGCAGTGTCGACTCCACCAAGGGAGGAGGTCAACGTGGATATGGCTGGGTTGTTCGGTGAAGGTCCAGTTCAGAAGAATGAAGATTTGAGGAGACAGGAAGGCAAAGGACAGGAGATTTAAGGAAGGAGATCAGGTGTTAGTCCTCCTGCCGGTGAAAGAAAGTATATACGAGTCGAGATTTCGTGGACCATATACCATCCAGAAGGCACTAGGGGATGTGAATTATGTAATACTCATGCCAGATCGTCCGAGGAAGTCACAGGTTTGCCACGTGAACATGATAAAGAAGTACTATGACAGAGATAAGCCTCTAGGTGAAGAACAACAGATGGAAACCCCATTGCAGACGACTGTGCTTTGTGTGGGAGACGGCATAGGAATAGATGAGAACTTTAAGTTAGAGAGGGCTGATGGCGCGAAGATATCGAATACAGAAAGCCTGGCCAAGATAGGTGAGCGTCTGGGTCATTTGGAGGATGACCAATGCCAGGAACTAGTGGAGATCCTCTGGAGAATTAAGTCGTTATTCACGGACGTGCCCAGAAGACACCGCAGAACGGTGCATGAAGTAAATGTAGGGAATGCTGACCACATCAAGCAGCACCCTTACGGAGATAACCCGGAGAAAGCAGCGGCGATGAGAGCAGAAGTAAAGTATCTGCTAGATAACGACTTGGCAGAGGTTAGCGACAGTGACTGGAGTTCGCCGTGCCTCCTCGTGAAGAAGAGTGATGGCACGTGCCGGTTCTGCATTGATTACAGGAAAGTGAATGCAGTCACAGTCGCTGACTCGTTTCCGAAGCCACGCATTGATGACTGCATAGATCAGATTGGAAGTGCACCGTATGTCTCGAAAATAGACCTGCTGAAGGGATACTACCAGATTCCCCTGTCCGAGGAAGCCAAGAGAATCTGAGCATTCGCGACACCCGACGGCTTGTACCAATATAAAGTGGTGCCGTTCGGATTGCAGTATAGTGGCAGTTGTTTCCAACGGGTAATGAATCAGGTATTACAAGGCGCGACCAGATGTGAAGTGTTTATCGATGATATCGTAGTGTTCGCTGATTCCTGGAAGGATCATGTGGATCGACTCTTAGATTTGTTCGATCGGTTGGAGAAGGCCAACATGACGATCAACTGAGCAAAAAGCGAGTTCGGGAGAGCCCGCCTGGAGTACCTTGGATATATAGTAGCGCAAGGCGAAGTTGCTCCGGTAAGAACAAAGGTAGAGGCCATCGACAACTTTCCAGTGCCCAGGAGTAAGAAAGAATTGTTGAGATACCTTGGTATGATTGGATATTACCGGAAGTTCTGCGAAAATTTCTCCACCGTAGCCACTCCTATGACGAGTTTGCTATCAAAGAGAAAGAAGTGGGAGTGGAATGGAACAGCGTAAGGAGCGTTTGAAAAAGACCAAAAGACTGTTGACCGAGGCGCCTGTACTAGTGTCGCCAAATTTTGGAGCGCCGATTACGTTATTTGTGGATGCCAGTGATATAGGGGCTGGAGCTTTATTGACGCAGCAGAACGATGGAATTTATCGCCCCGTTTCCTTCTACTCGAAGAATTTCGTTAAGCACCAGAGGTCGTACAGTACGGTCAAGAAAGAGACTTTGGCCCTGGTGATGGCATTGAAACATTTTGACGTGTATGTGAGTGAGGGAGGACAACTAGTGACGGTGTATACAGACCATAACACCCTAGTTTTCCTGAGAAAAATGAAGCATGCGAACCAGAGATTAACCAGGTGGTTTTTATTGTTCCAAGAGTATGACCTGGTGATAAAGCACATAAGAGGACAAGACAATGTAGTGGCTGATGTGTTATCCCGAGACTAGCCCCTGGAATAATTTTCAAAAAACAATGTAGCTGAAAAACGCGTCTCCCCTTTGAGAAGTATTCTATCAGGCCTGACCTGACTAGGAGGTCAAAGAAAAAAAAAGTAGACATGAAGATTCATATGTAAAATAATTGGTTGGATTTGATAGATAATTTAAGAATGTGGGCAGTGAATAAGAAAATAAGTAAATGACTTGACACAAGATGAGGAGAGTTTGCTGTAGACGTGAGGCTCGATTGAGACGAGCTTGAGCTCACGAAATCGTGAGGGGAGGGCGTGCTCCGTTTGAGCCCCTGTTAGAGAAGAACCCCTGTTTGATATACCTTCAAGAGGAAGGAAGTGGACAGACGTCTCGACTGAGGAATAAGTTAGGAGGCGTGTCAGCTCAAGTCAGGAACTGCGGAAGGTGTTGAGGGGACAGTTAAAGCAGTTCTGTGGGTAGCCTGAGGGGCCCTGAGTGTCGCCGCCCCGTCAGAGAGCGCCCTACAGGAGACCTTTTTGTGGTTTGTCTGGGAAAGAAGTTGCTGAGAACTTCGAAGCCAGCAGAGAGGGAGTAGTTGATGAGACTCCAATGTTGTGGAAGGTACTGAGCTCTGTGGGAGAGCAGCCATACAGTGAGGAAGAGAACCTCAAGCTGTGAGAAGAGTAGTAGTGGAATGAAGTTTCACATGCTTCTGTGATACCATTGGTGAAGCACCATTGTTGCTCAAGGAAGACTTCATGGTGTAGCAGCCGGGAGAGCTGTGGAGGACCCTGGTAGACGGTTCTAGGAAAACCTGATGGTGTCAGGGTAGTGAAAATCCAGATGTGGAAGGGAAGTTCTTATTGATTACTTGTAGGGAGTTGGTAGAGTGTTTGGTTGTTATTAGCATGCAAGATTATATATATTATATTAGGGGTACCACCTCTGGTGCAATTGCAGGGACCCACATCCTCGAAGAAGAAAACAAAGAGCATTCAGAGAAGATCTTGTGGATTCTCACCGAATACTTAATTCTTTTCTTCTCCTACCACCCCTATTATTTTTTTGTATGTTTTGTTTTATTTTATTGCAATGCTACAGTTTACAGAGAACACACACACACACACACACACACAAATATATAACAATTAAACAATCAGCGTTCGAAAACCTCGTCCAGCTCCTCGGAGGTTGGGTGCGTACCCAGGATACAGCACGCATTTCCCCTCTGCACTGCGACACTGAGGCGCTGGAACAGGAAACTGGCTGCTCGTGGGTCTCTAGTTTTCCTAATGAGTTCCTCACCAACCTCCTTTAAAAACTTGAGTGCACATTTACCCCAGGCGCCCAGAGTCTCTGAGCCTATCGGCACGAACCTGTAACAACGTTCTAGGTCTCTGTACTTGTGGATTTTCTGGGTCTCCCTGAAGGTGGCTGCCCCACCTCCCTCCGCTGAGCTGTAACGTAAATAGGTATCAGCCAATGTAGATGCACAGGTGTAAAATCCCATACGACCTGTTTACCTTCCCTCCATGGCTGCAGGGTGACTCCATCTGGGCGTTTTTGGCTGTTGTCAGGTCTGCACAACTGGGGTTCCCTTTGTGCTGGACACCCAGCTGTAGCCAAACTTCTCTTGATGATGTCATTGACTGCCTCGTGTCTAGCAATCTTTCCCTGTGTCTTACGACAGATGAGACCATGGCTGCCGTATTGGTCTGCCCGTGCCTGGCCGCAAATACACCGGTGCTCGGTGGAGATAGGGGCGGCAAGGCGCAGAGCAACACCAATACTTAGGGCCCGATGATCCAGGCGGGTGCCCAAGGCGGAATTAGGGACTGCCAACAGGAAGTCCCCAGCATGGGGGGCTTGCACAGCTAGGAGACGCGCTCTGTCCTTCTGAGAAGCTACGTCCAGCAATGCTTTGGCGATGTTCTCCACTATGGGGCTATCCCATTTGGCCTGTTTACCGTCGTTTGGACAAGTTGGTCGGGTGTGTGAATTGGCGAGTGTGTCCCACCGACCAGCTCCTTCCACAAATTTGGATCACGAATCCCAATTTTATATATTATATATATATATTAT
>WNGS01141406.1:56187-81122 GCA_020271785.1 Procambarus virginalis
GCCGGCACTCTGATGGTAATCTTGGCACAACATTTCATCAAATCACCTCATTTGTGGTGCAAACGTGAGGAACACAAATGCGAACAAGCCTGAATGTTCCCCAGGCCTACACGCAATTGAAACTCACACCCCAGAAGTGACTCATACTCATATTGACAGGAGCACGATGCAACTGGTGTACAGGGCACCTTATCCACTCGACCATCACAACCGGACAAAAGCTGATGGTAGCCAAAGCTAATTCCTCATCAGCCCGACGGCACTCTGATGGTTATCTTGGGCATAGCATTTTACTAAATCATCTCATTCTATGGGACACGTTAGGAAAACAAATGTGAACAAGCCGGGTCGAAGAAGCGGACAGCACGCTGGACTTGTGATCCTGTGGTTCTGGGCTCGATCCCAGGCGCCGGCAAGAAACAATGATAAGAGTTTCTTTCACCCCATGCCCCTGTTACCTAACAGTAAAATAGGTACCTGGGTGTTAGTCAGCTGTCACTTGCTGCTTCCTGGGGGTAGAGGCCTGGTCGAGGACTGGGCCACAATGACACTAAAAAGCCACGAAATCATCTCAAGATAACATCAAGATAAGAAGCCTGAATGGTCCCCAGGCATACATGCTACTGAAAACTCACACGCCAAATGTAACTCGATCCCATACTGCCATGAGCACTATGCAACTGGTGTAAAGGGCAGCTTATCCACTCGACCATCACAACCGGACAAAAGTAGATGTTAGCCGAGGATTTTTCCCCATCAGCCCGCTGGCACTCTGATGGTAATCTTGGGCATAGAATTTTATCAAATCACCTCATTCTTTGGGGCGCACGTGAGGAACACAAATGCGAACAAGCCTGAATGGTCCCCAGTCATACATGCAACTGAAAACTAACACCCCAAAAGTAACTCGAACCCATACTGCCAGGAGCACAATGCAATTGGTGTACAGGGAACATGATCAACTCGACCATCACGACTTGACAAAAGCTAATGGTAGCCGAAGCTATTTCCCCATCAGCCCACCAGCACTCTGATGGTAATATTGGGCATAGCATTTTATAAAATCTCCTCATTCTTTGGGGCACACGTGAGGAACACAAATGCGAACAAGTCCGAATGGTCCCCATGCATATATGCTACTGAAAACTTACTCCCCCAAAAGTGACACGAACCCATACTTCCAGGAGCACTATGCAAATGGTGCACAAGGCACCTAATCCACTCGATCATCACGACCGGACAAAAGCTGATGGTAGCCGACGATATTTCCCATTCAGCCCGGAGGCACCCTGATGGTAATCTTGGGCATAGCATTTTATCAAATCACCTCATTCTTTTGGGCACACGTGAGGAACACAAATGCGAAGAAGCCTGAATGGTCCCCAGACACACATGCATCTGAAAACTCACACCTCAGAAGTGACTCGAACCCATATTTCCAGGAGCCCTATGCACCTGGTGTACAAGGCACCTTATCCACTCAACAATCACGACCGGACAAAAGCTGATGGTAGTCGAGGCTATTTCACCATCAGCCCGCCGTCACTCTAATGGTAATCTATTGCATGGCATTTTATCAAATCACGTCATTCTTTGGGGCACACGTGAGGAACACAAACGTGATCAAGGCTGAATGGTCCCCAGGCACACATGCAACTGAAAACTCACACCCCAAGAGTGACTCAAACCGAAACTGCCCTGAGCACTATGCAACTTGTGTACATGGAACCTTATCCACTCTACCATCACGACCAGACAAAAGCTTATAGTAGCCGAGGCTATTTCCCCATCAGCCCTCCGGCACTCTGATGGTAATCTTGGGGATAGCATTTTATTAAATCTCCTCATTCATTGGGCACACGTGAGGAACACAAATGCAAACAAGCCTCAATGGTCCCAAGGAATACATGCGACTGAAAACTTACACCCCAAGAGTGACTCGAACCCATATTGCCAGGAGCACTATGCAACTGGTGTACAGGGCACCTTACCCACTCGTCCATCACGACCGGACAAAAGCTAATGGTAGCCCAGGCTGTTTTGCCATCAGCCCGCTGGAACTCTGATGATAATCTTGTGCTTAGCATTTGATCAAATCACCTCGTTTTTTGGGGCACACCTGAGGATAACAAATGTGAACAAGCCTGAAATGTCCCCAGGCACACATGCAACTGAAAACTCACACTCCAGAAGTGATTGGAACCCATATTGCCAGGAGCACTATGCAACTGGTGCACAGGGCACCTTATCCACCTGAAAATCACAACCGGACAAAAGCTGATGGTAGCCGAGGCTATTTCCCTATCACCCCACCGGCACTCTGAGGGTAATCTACGTCGTGGCATTCTATCAAATCACCTCATTCTTTTGGGGACACGCGAGGAAAACGAATGTGACCAACCATGAATGGTTCCCCAGACATACACGCAACTGAAAACTCACACCCCAGAAGTGATTCGACCCCTTACAGACAAGAGCACTATGCAACTGGTGAACAGGGCATCTTATCTACTCGAACATCACGACTGGACACAGGCTGATGGTAGCCAATTCCATTTCCCAATCAGCCTGCCAGCACTCTGATGATAATCAAGGGCTTAGCATTTTATCAAATCACCTCATTCTTTGGGGAACACGTGAGGAACAGAATAGCGAACAAACCAGGATGGTCCCCAGGCATACACACAACTGAAAACTCAAACCCCAGAAGTGACTCGAACCCATACTGCCAGGAGCACTATGCAACTGGTGAACGGGGTACCTTATCGACTTGAACATCTCAACCGGACTAAAACTGATGGTAGCTGAGGCTATTTCTTCTTCAGCCAGCCGGCACTCTGATGGTAATCTTGGGCATAGCATATTATCAAATCACCTCATTCTTTGGGGCACACGTGAGGAACACAAATGTGAACAAGCCTGAATGGTCCCCAGGCATACAAGCAACTTAAACTCACACCCCAGTAGTGACTCGAACCGTTAATACCGGGAGCACTATGTGAACAATCTTGAATGGTCCCAAGGCATACATGCAACTTAAAACTCAAACCCCAGAAGTGAGTCGAACGCATACTGACAGGAGCACTATGCAACTGGTGTACATGGCACCTTATCCAACCGACCATCACGACTGGACAAAAGCTGATGGCAGAAAAGGATATTTCTCTATCAGCCCGCCGTCACTCTGATGGTAATCTTGGGCATAGCATTTTATCAAACCACCTCATTCTTTGGGGCACACGTGAGGAACACAAATGTGAACAAGCCTGAATGGTCCCCAGGCATTCATGAAGCTGAAAACTCACTCCCCAAAAGTGACGCGAACCCATACCGCCAGGAGCCCGATTCAACTGGTGTACAGGGATCCTGATCCACTCGACCATCACGATCGGACAAAAGCTGATGGTAGCGAAGGATAGTTCCCCATCAGCCCGCTGGCACTCTGATGGTAATCTTTTGCATGAATAATTATCAAATCACCTTATTCAGTGGAGCAAACGTAAGGAACACAAATGTGAACAAGCCTGAAACGTCCCTAGGCATACATGCAACTAAAAACCCACGCCACGGAAGTAACTCGAACCCATACTGCCATGTGCATTATGCAACTGGGGTAAAGGGCACCTTATCCACTCGACCATCACAACCGGACAAAAGTAGATGGTAGTCGAGGCTATTTCCACATCAGCCCGCAGGTACTCTGATGGTAATCTTGGGCATAGCATTTTATCAAATCACCTCATTCGTTGGGGCACATGTGTGGAACACAAATGTAAACAAGCCTGAATGGTTCCCAGGCATACATGCAACTGAAAACTCACACCCCAGAAGTGACTCGAACCCATACTGCCTGGAGCACTATGCAACTGGTGTACAGGGCACCTTATCCACTCGACCATCGCGACCGGACAAAAGCTGATGGTAGCCGAGGCTATTTCCCCATCAGTTGCCGGCACTCTGATGGTAATCTTGGGCATAGCATTTTATAAAATCACATCATTCTTTGGGGCACATGTGAAGAACACAAATGCAAACAAGCCTGTATGGTCCTCAGGCATTCATGAACCTGAAAACTCACTCCCCAAAAGTGACGTGAACCCATACTGTCAGGAGCCCATTGCAATTGGTGTACAGGAAACATGATCCACTCGACATAACGATCGGACAAAAGCTGATGGTAGCTGAGGCTATTTCCACATCAGCCCGCCGGCACTCTGATTGTAATCTTGGGCATAACATTTTATCAAATCACCTCATTCAGTGGTGCAAACGTGAGGAACACAAATGCGAACAAACCTCATTGGTACCCAGGCAAACATGCAACCGAAAACTCACACGCCAAAAGTGACTCGAACTCATACTGCCATGAGCACTATGCAAATGGTGCACAGGGAACCTGATCCACTCGACCATCACAACAGGACAAAAGTAGATGGTAGCCGAGGCTATTTCCCCATCAGCACACCAGCACTCTGATGGTAATCTTGGGCATAGCATTTTATAAAATTACCCCATTCTTTGGGGCACACATGATGAACACAAATGTGAACAAGCCTGAATGGTTCCCAGTCATACATGCAAATGAAAACTCACACCCCAGAAGTAACTTGAACCCATACTGCCATGAGCACTATGCAACTGGTGTTACGGGCACCTTATCCACTTGGCCATCACAACTGGTCAAAAGTAGATGGTAGCCGAGGCTATTTCCCCATCAGCCCGCCGGCCCTCTGATGGTAATCTTGGGCATAGCATTATATAAAATCACCTCATTCTTTGGGGCACACATGAGGAACACTAATGAGAGCAAGCTTGAATGGTCTCCAGGCATACATGCAACTGAAAACTAACACCCCAGAAGTGACTGGAAACCATACTGCCAGGAGCACTATGCAACTGCTGTACAGGGAACCTGATCCACTACCCATCACGACCAGACAAACGCTGATGGTAGCTGAGGCTAGTTCTCCATCAGCCCGCCGGCACTCTGATGGTAATCTTGGGAATAGCATTTTATCAAATCACCTCATTCTTTGGGGCACACATGAGGAACACAAATGAGAGCAAGCTTGAATGGTCCCCAGGAATAAATGCAACTGAGAACTCACTCCCTTGAAGTTACTCATACCCATACTGCCAGGAGCACTGTGCAACTGGTGTACAGGGGCACCTTATCCACTCGACCATCACGACCGAACAAAAGCTGATGGTAGCCGAGGCTATTTCATCATCAGCCCGCTGGCACTCTGATGGTTATCTTGGGCATAGCATTTTATCAAGTCACCTCATTCTTTGGGGCACACATGAGGAACACAAATGCGAACAAGCCTGAATGGTCCCTAGCAAACATGCAACTGAAAACCCTCACCCCAAATGTGACTCGAAACCATACTGCCAGGAGCACTACGCAACTGGTGCACAGGGCACCTTTTCCACTCGACCATCATGATCGGACAATAGCTGATGGTAGTCGAGGCTATTTCATCATCAGCCCGCTGGCACTCTGATGGTTATCTTGGGCATAGCATTTTACAAAATCACCTCATTCTTTGGTGCACACGTTAGGAACACAAATGTGAACAAGCCTGAATGGTCCCCAGGCATACATGCAACTGAAAACTTACACCACAGAAGTGACTCAAACCCATACCGCCAGGAGTACTAAGCAACTGGTGTACAGGACACCTTACCCATGCGATCATCACAACTGGACAAAAGCTGATGGTAGCCGAGGCTATTTCCCCATCAGCCTGCCGGCACTCTGATGGTAATCCCAGCAAACACAAACCGTATAGAAAACGTTCATCTAACTCTTCCCATAGGTGTAGGAATAACTTCCATTAAGAATTGTGCAGGAGAGCATTTGAGAGACTTTTAATCCAGAAATCCAAACACATAGGGTTATAATAATGTTTTTTTTTAACTATTTTGTTCCTAATGTATTACAAATAGTTTTTACATGTTTAAATGTAAAATTTATGGTGTTTTTTGTTAAAATCATTAATAAATTGTGAATGATATTTAATGGCTGAATGAAACCTTCATAATACATTTAGTTATTGTATGATCAGAAATAAGTAGTCTTCTAAATTTTCTAAAAATCCCTCCTTTTAACACAATTTGACTCCTTATGCATTCCACTAAACACTAATATTATGTTTAAATATTAAATTTATGTATTATTCCGTAAAATAATTTATATAAATTGTGAATGTTGCTCAATAGCGGTGTGAAAGATTCTGAAAACTTTTTGTTGTCTTACATTCTCAATGTTTACATGTTTACATTCTATGAAGTATAGTTGTCAAGGCTGTGTCCATCACTCTCACCGCAGATTCTTAAACTCCTCTGCATGTTCAACTATAATTGTTTCCATTCTGTATCTCCATGGACATTTGTATCCAAAATGAAACCAATGTGGTTTCCTTCAGCACCTTCAGCAGCCAGTACATTTGCTCATTCATTTCCACAGACTCCAACATGGTACAGGATTCACAGAAATTTGGCTATTCATATTGTTATCTATATGAATGCATTTCCATATTATAAGACAAATACATAAAGATATAGAGTTTATGATAAATTCGTTTTCTGTGATATAACATTGGTCTGCTGCTTTTTCTTTAAACCCTATACTGAACTAAATCACGAGAGAATATATTGTTTATTAAGAAGCGTCACCACTGACCGCCAATTAAGTGCTCACATCAATTATAACTCTATAAGAAATAACACACAAGCCATGCCCAACTGTTGATCAACATTGACGCTGCACACACATTCAGCTAGGCGCCTCGACTCAAAATTGCCTCTCATCAGTCATTTGGAGGAGAAAACTTTCACAAACTTCACATATCATAAATAAAAAACAGCACCATTGACTGCCAAGTGCTCATATCAAGTTTAACTCTAAGAAACAACACGCAATCGTTGTAAATAACCACGTCAATACGGACTCTCGACACGATACATCTCCCTACATCATCACTCGTGCTGTCATCAAGATGGAAATGTTAGGACTTCTCCTACTGCTTATATATACACAGCAATGTGCTGTTTCCCGGCCAACAGCCCCGTTTCTGTGCCACGTAAGTCAGCTATGGGCTCACCGTAGCTACTTGGAACTTGTTCTTCCGAGTTGCTGAATTTTAAACAACAACAACAGCTGCTACCCTTTTCTATACGAAAGATTACACAGTGCAGATCAAAAGCTAACTATAAGCTCATCTAATATTCCCATCTCACAGGATGGTTAGTCAAACATTGAATCAGGGTAGAAAAACCAAGCCTCAATACAAAAACAAATCAAGTTTGATTAAAAATCAGGAGAGAACATTAAGTGAAAGGCAGATCTATTAGCCTCCACTAGCACACTCTGGTGCAGCGCAGGAATATCTTCCAATTTTCGAGAGTGTATGAAGTGATTACAGAGCTCAAAACTACCTCATGCCACTTGGTCTGAAGTCACTTATAACAGGGTAATTACAGACATAGTGTTGGAGAGTATTTCCCAGCTCTTGTTTACATAATTTATAATTGGAAAGTTCACCATTAGGGGATTCATTACCTGCAGCCACCTGCCATGTATATCGATATCTCAGTACCTAATTTCTAGTGAAGTGCAACCCAATCCCCTTATACATGAACCTATGCTATACAGTCTGTACCGTAGATTTATTAAGTTGGATTAGTACATGGCTAAGCCAAAGGAAACAGAGTTAGTATAAATGGGGTTAAGTCAGAGTTGGAAAATGTTGTAAGTTGAGTGCCTCAAGGCTCTGTCCTGGGACCTATGTTGTTTATAATATATATAAATGATTGAGTAACAGCATTTGCAAATTTGCCGATGATACAAAAATCGGTAGGGAAATAACACAGAAGAAGACTCACTATCACTTCAAGTCGATCTATATAGATTTTTTAAATGGTCAAAAGATTGGCAGATGCAGTTCTATGCTGATAAATGTAAAGTTTTGAGGTTAGGTAATGATGACAGAGTTAAAAGATACGAGCTAGATGCTGTTGAGATTGCGAAGTCGGATATTGCAAAAGGGATCTTGGAGTTATGATTAGCAAGCATTTAAAACCAAAAGATCGATGCATGAATGTTCGTAATAAGGCAAATAGGACACTGGGATTTATTAATCGATGGGTTAATAACAAGACACCTGGTGTTGTTCTTCAGCTATTTCTTGCTCTTTAAAGCTATTCATTCCCGTGCCGTCTCTTGGGTGGCTTAATCCTTATCAATCAATCAGTTTGTTACTCTGGTTAGGCCCCATTATGATTATTTTGATTATACACTGATACTTTTGATATCGTTCGCCTTATGCGTTTTTGTTCTCGTATTGGCATCCTTGGTGATATTTAGCGCCCTCTGATTATTCCGCACATTTGATGGTGCTACATAGCCTTCCCAGTTTGGTGCCTTCTATTGATAATTACTTACTTACTTGCATATGATGAACGTGTGACAATTTACTACAACAATTATTTAATTAGTCTTATTCTTTATTTTACTATTTTTAGGTTACATGAAATTTCCAATTTATTTGCACACAATAATATAGTTGCATTGTCACACCCTTATATATTATGAAAAATACGATGCCATGAACTAATAGTCGAAGTCATTGGACGAACGTAATAGTCATTTTTTTCTCACAAACGAGAGGGATAACAAAACCACAGAGTATTAAGTATACATTACAGTAAAGTCAATTTTATTCAGGAAAGTACATACATAGTTGATTTACAAACATATTGGGATTTATAGATGGAGCTAGTACATACAACACCTAAAGCCACTGGTACGCATAGCATTTCAGGCAACCGGGCAGTATAGTATAGAATAGTATATATTTATACTATATATTATAGGGTACAAATACACAAATCACATTACAAAAAGCCCATTTAACATACTGTCTATCATAGAATTATCACACATCCAAACAATGTGATGTGGTAAACTACTCTACTACTAAGCTACATATTCTACAATCTTATTCTACCTATTGCTTAATTTAGAAACTGTATGTTGACCAGACCACACACTAGAAGGTGAAGGGACGACGACGTTTCGCTCTGTCCTGGACCGTCCTGGACTGGATCCTGGACGCTCCGGTCTCAAGTCGATTGTCGACTTGAGAATGATCCAGGACGGAGCAAAACGTCGTCGTCCCTTCACTTTCTAGTGTGTGATCTGGTCAACATACTTTAGCCACGTTATTGTGACTCATCGCCTGCATAGAAACTGTAATTGTGGTTGATCTCGAACCCATTGATAATGTGACGACTTATACTGAATTTTGTAACTATATCATCAAGATTGTAACTTGCTTAGCTAAATGTATTGTGGGTTCAGTCCCTGAGCCCATATATGTGCCTCTGTAACCCTTTCCACTACCGCCCACAAGATGGGTATGGGGTGCAAAAAGGAGGGCAAAAACATGAGAACATAGGAACAAAGGTAACTGCAGAAGGCCTATTGGCCCATACGAGGTAGCTCCTATCTATAACCACCAAATCCCACTCATATACATGTCTAACCCACGCTTGAAACAATGGAGGGAGCCCACCTCCACCACTATGAAGTTCGAAAAATAGGTCCTCCACCACATGAATTACAAAAAAAAAAGAAACTATGAGTTCGTATAGCAAGTGAAGCAAAGGCAATCCTAAGCGTTTTTTTTTTTCATTTATATCGAACAAAGGTTAGGGAAAGGATAGGCCCATTAAGACCGAGACAGGTCATATATTGGATAATGAGGAAGAGATGAGTAGTATTTTTAATAAATCTTTTACCTCTGTTTTTACTAAAGAAGAACCTAACTCTATGCCTTCAGCCGACACGTCTATGTGGGTGGGCTCTATACCAGACTCTATACCAGTCTGACATAAGAACATAAGAACAAAGGTAACTGCAGAAGGCCTATTGGACCATACGAGGCAGTTCTTATTTATAACAACCCAACCCCACTCATATACATATGTCCAACCAACGCTTGAAACAATGGAGGGTCCCCACCTCCACCACGTTACGCGGTAATTGCAGCCCTGCTAATCAGGGCCCTAATCAACAACCCTGTTACCGAACCAGTATTTACCCAAGTCTTTCCTAAATCTAAACTTATCCAATTTATACCCATTATTTTGTGTTCTGTTTTTGTGTTGATACTTTTAATACCCCTAATAATATCCCCTTTGTTATGTCTCATTCATCAACTTGTAAACCTCTATCATGTCACACCTAACTCTTCACCTTTCCAGTGAACGCAAATTTAGCTTTGTTAATCTTTCGTCATATGAAAGACTGCAAATTTGGGGATTTAACTTTGACATCCTATGTTGGTCACCTTCAAATGAATTTATTTCCATTCTACAGTAAGGCGACCAAAACTGAACTGCATAATCTAAATGGGGCCTAACCAGAGCAAGAAATAGCTGAACAACACCAGGTGTCTTGTTACTAACACTTCGATTATAAACCCAGTGCCGTACTTGCCTTATTACGAACATTCATGCATTGATCCTTTGGTTTTAAATTCTTACAAATCATAACTCCCAGATCCCTTTCGCAATCCGATTTCGTATCTCAACACCATCTAGCTCGTGTCTTGTAACTTATCACCATTACCTAGCCTCAAAACTTTACATTTATCAGCATTAAACTGCATCTGACAGTCTTTTGACCATTTCAAAGCCCTATTTAAATCAACATGAAGTGATAGTGAGTCTTCTTCCGTGTTTCTTCCCTACCGATTTTTGTATCATCGGCAAATTTGCAAATGTTGCTACTCAAACCTTAATCTAAATCATTTATATATATTATAAACAACAGAGGTCCCAGGCCAGAGACTTGAGGCACCCTGCTTACAAATTTTTCCACTCTTATAACCACCCAAGCCCATTATATACATGTCAACCTCACGTTTGAAACAATCGAGGGACCCCACCTCCACCAAGTTTGGCGGTCATTAGTTACACAAATCAACAACCCTGTTACCGAACCAGTATTTTCCCAGGTCTTTCCTAAATCTAAACTTATGCAATTTATACCAATTATTTCGTGTTCTGTCTGGTACTGATACTTTTAATATCTCATTTGTTATGTCCGTTCATCAACTTGTAAACCTCTTTCATGTCACACCTAACTCTTCGCCATTCCAGTGAATGCAATTTAAGCTTTGTTAATCTCTTCTTATAAGACAGGTTCCTAATTTGGGCAATTACTTTGTCATTCTATGCTGGATACATTCAAGTGAAATTATATCAATTCTATAGTACGGCGACCAAAACTGAACTGCATAATCAAAATGGAACCTACCAGAGCAACAAATTGATTGATTGATAAGGATACCTTACCTTGAGGCTTTCGGGGCTTATCGTCCCCGCGGCCGGTCATCGACCAGGCCTCCTGGTCGATGCAGGATGACATGCAGGATTAAGCCACCAAGAGACGGCACGGAATGAATAGCTTTAAAGAGCAAGAAATAGCTGAAGAACAACACCAGTGTCTTGTTATTAACCCATCGATTAATAAATCCCAGTGTCCTATTTGCCTTATTACGAACATTCATGCATTGATCTTTTGGTTTTAAATTCTTACTAATCATAACTCCAAGATCCTTTGCAATATCTGACTTTGCAATCTCAACAGCATCTAGCTCGTTTCTTGTAACTCTATCATCATTACCTAACCTCAAAATTTACATTTATCAGCATTGAACTGCATCTGCCATTCTTTTGACCATTTCAAAACTCTATTTAGATCGACTTGAAGTGATAGTGAGTCTTCTGTGTTATTTCCCTACCGATTTTTGTATCATCGGCAAATTTGCAAATGTTGTTACTCAATCATTTATATATCTTATAAACAACAGAGGTCCCAGGACAGAGCCTTGAGGCACTCAACTTACAACATTTTCCAACTCTGAATTAACCCCATTTATACTAACTCTGTTTCCTTTGGCATAGCCATGTACTAATCCACTTAATATATCTACGGTACAGACTGTATAGCATAAGTTCATGTATTAGGGGATTGGGTTGCACTAGAATGCACTGCACTAGAAATTAGGTACTGAGATATCGATATATATGGCAGGTGGCTGCAGGTAATGAATCCCCTAATGGTGAACTTTCCAATTATAAACTATGTAAACAAGAGCTGGGACATACTCTCCAACAATATATCTGTAATTACCCTGTTATAAGTGACTTCAGACCAAGTGGCATGAGGTAGTTTTGAGCTCTGTAATCACTTCATACACTCTCGAAAATTGGAAGATATTCCTGCGCTGCACCAGAGTGTGCTAGTGGAGGCTAATAGATCTGCCTTTCACTTAATGTTCTCTCCTGATTTTTAGTCAAACTTGATTTGTTTTTGTATTGAGGCTTGGTTTTTCTACCCTGATTCAATGTTTGACTAACCATCCTGTGAGATGGGAATATTAGATGAGCTTATAGTTAGCTTTTGATCTGCACTGTGTAATCTTTCGTATAGAAAAGGGTAGCAGCTGTTGTTGTTGTTTAAAATTCAGCTACTCGGAAGAACAAGTTCCAAGTAGCTACGGTGAGCCCATAGCGGACTTACGTGGAACAGAAGCGGGGCTGTTGGCCGGGAAACAGCACATTGCTGTGTATATATAAGCAGTAGGAGAAGTCCTAACATTTCCATCTTGATGACAGCACGAGTGATGATGTAGGGAGATGTATCGTGTCGAGAGTCCGTATTGACGTGGTTATATACAACGATTGCGTGTTGTTTCTTAGAGTTAAACTTGATATGAGCACTTGGCAGTCAATGGTGCTGCTTTTTATTTATGATATGTGAAGTTTGTGAAAGTTTTCTCCTCCAAATGACTGATGAGAGGCAATTTTGAGTCGAGGCGCCTAGCTGAATGTGTGTGCAGCGTCAATGTTGATCGACAGTTGGGCATGGCTTGTGTGTTATTTCTTATAGAGTTATAATTGATGTGAGCACTTAATTGGCGGTCAGTGGTGGCACTTCTTAATAAACAATATATACTCTCGTGATTTAGTTCAGTATAGGGTTTAAAGAAAAAGCAGCAGACCAATGTTATATCACAGAAAACGAATTTATCATAAACTCTATATCTTTATGTATTTGTCATATAATATGGAAATGCATTCATATAGATAACAATATGAGAAGCCAAATTTCTGTGAATCCTGTACCATGTTAGAGTCTGTGGAAATGAATGAGCAAATGTACTGGCTGCTGAAGGTGCTGAAGGAAACCACATTGGTTTCATTTTGGATACAAATGTCCATGGAGATACAGAATGGAAGCAATTATAGTTGAACATGCAGAGGAGTTTAAGAATCTGCGGTGAGAGTGATGGACACAGCCTTGACAACTATACTTCAGAGAATGTAAACATGTAAACATTGAGAATGTAAGACAACAAAAAGTTTTCAGAATCTTTCACACCGCTATTGAGCAACATTCACAATTTATACAAATTATTTTAGGGAATAATACATAAATTTTACATATAAACATGATATTAGTATTTAGTGGAATGCATAAGGAGTCAAATTGTGTTAAAAAGAACGATTTTTAGAAAATCGTTTACCAATTGCATCGTTCACCTGTGCACCAGTTGCATCGTGCTCCTGGCAGCATGGGTTCGCATCACTTTTGGGGAGTAAGTTTTCAATTGCATGTATGCCTTGGGACCATTCAGGCTTGTTTGCATTTGTGTTCCTCACGTGTGCCCAAAGAATGAGGTGATCTGAAAAAAACGCTATGAACAAGATTACCATCAGAGTGCCGGCGGGCTGAAGGGGAAATAGCCTCGGCTAGCATCAGCTTTTGTCCGATCATGATAGTCGAGTGGATCAGGTTCACTGTACACCAGTTGCATTGGGCTTATGGCATTATGGGTTCTCGTCACTTTTTGGGACTGAGTTTTCAGTTGCATGTATGCCTGGGGACCATTCAGGCTTGTTCGCATTTGTGTTCCTCACGTGTGACCCAAAGAATGAGGTGATTTGACAAAATGCTATGCCCAAGATTACCATCATAGAGCCGGTGGGCTGATGGAAAAATGGCCTCGGCTACCTTCAGCTTTTGTCCGGTCGCGATTGCCGAGTGGATAAGGTGCCCTGTACTCCAGTTCCATAGTGCTCCTGGCAGTATAGGTTCGAGTTACTTCTGGGTTACTTCAAATTCTGTGCCCAAGATTATCATCAGAGTGCCGGCGGGCTGATGGGGAAATAGCCTCGGCTACCATAAGATTTTGTCCGGTCGTGATGGTCGAGTGGATAAGGTGCCCTGTGCTCCAGTTGCATAGTGCTCCTGGTAGTATGGGTTCGAGTCACTTCTGGGGTGTGAGTTTTCAGTTGCATGTATGAATGGGGATCATTCAGGATTGTTCACATTTGTTATCCTCACGCGTGCCCCCAAGAATGAGGTGATTTGATAAAATGCTATGCCCAAGATTACCATCAAAGTGCCGTGGAGCTGATGGGGAAATAGACTCGGCTACCATCAGCTTTTGTCTGGTCGTGATGGTCGAGTGGATAAGGTGCCTTTTACACCAGTTGCATAGTGCTCCTGGCAGTATGGGTTTGAGTCATTCCTGGGGTATGAGTTTTCTGTTGCATGTATGCCTGGGGACCATTCAAGCTTGTTCGCATCTGTTTTCCTCGTGTGTGCCCCAGAAAACGAGGTGATTTGATAAAATGCTAATCCCAAGATTACTATCAGAGTGCCGGCGGGCTGTTGGGGAAATAGCCTCAACTACCATCAGCTTTTGTCCGGTCGTGATGGACGAGTGGATAAGGTGCCCTGTACACCAGTTGCATAGTCCTCCTGGCTATATGGGTTCGAGTCATTCCTGGGGTGTGAGTTTTCAGTTGCATGTATTCCTAGGGACCATTATGGCTTGTTTGAATTTGTGTTCCTCATGTGTGCCCAAAAGAATGAGGTTATTTGATAAAATCCTATGCCCAAGATACCATCAGAGTGCTGGGGGGCTGATGGGGAAATATCCTCGGCTACAATAAGATTTTGTCCGGTCTTGATTGTCGAGTGGATAAGGTGCCCTGTACACCTATTGCATAGTGCTCCTGGCAATATGGGTTCGAGTCACTCCTGGGGTATGAGTTTTCAGTTGCATGTGTGCCTGGGGATCATTCACGCTGGTTCACATTTGTGTTCCTCACGTGTGCCCCAAACAATGAGGTGATTTGATAAAATACTATGCCCAAGATTACCATCAGAGTGCAGGGGGGCTGATGAGGAAATAGACTCGGCTACCATCAGCTTTTATCCGGTTGTGATGGTCGAGTGCATAAGGTGCCCTGTACACCAGTTGCATAGGGCTCCTTGCCGTATGAGTTCGAGTCACTTCTGGGGGTGTGAGTTTTCAGTTGTATGTATGCCTGGGGACCATTTAGGCTTGTTTGTATTTGTGTTCCTCATGTGTTCCCAAAAGAATGAGGTGATTTGATAAAATGCTATGCCTATGATTACCATCAGAGTGCCGGCGAGCTGATGGGGAATTAGCCTCGGCTAGCATCAGCTTTTGTCTGGTCGTGATGGTCGAGTGGATTTTGTTTACTGTACACCAGATGCATAGGGCTCCTGGCAGTATGGGTTTGTGTCACTTCTGGGGTGTGAGTTTTCATTTGCATGGATGCCTGGGGACCATTCAGGCTTGTTTGCATTTGTGTTCCTCACGTGTGCCCAAAAGAATGAGGTGATTTGATGAAATTCTATGCCTATGATTACCATCAGAGTGCCGGCGAGCTGATGGGGAATTAGCCTCGGCTACCATTAACTTTTGTCCGGTCGTGATGGACTAGTGGATAAGGTGCAATATACTCCAGTTGTATAGTGCTACTGACATTATGAGTTCGAGTCACTTCTGGGGTGTAATTTTTAAGTTGCATGCATGCCTGAGGACCATTCAGGATTGTTCGCATTTGTGTTCCTCACTTGTGCCCCAAAGAATGAGGTGATTTGATAAAATGCTATGCCCAAGATTACCATTAGAGTGCCGGCGGGCTGAAGGGGAAATAGCCTCGGCTACCTTCAGCTTTAGTCCGGTCGAGATGGTCAAGTGGATATTGTGCCCCGTTCACCAGTTGCATAGTGCTCCTGGCAGTATGGGTTCGAGTAACTTCTGGGGTTTGAATTTTCAGTTGCGTGTGTGCCTGGGGACCACCCTGGCTTCTTCGCTATTGTGTCCCTCATGTGTGTCCCAAAGAATGAGGTGATTTGAAAAAATGCTAAGCCCATGATTATCATTAGAATGCTGGCAGGCTGATGGGGAAATACAATTGGCTACCAACAGCTTTTGTCCAGTTGTGATGATCGAGTGGATAAGGTGCCCTGTACACCAGTTGCATGGTGCTCCTGGCAGTATGGGTTCGAGTCACTTCTGGGGTGTGAGTTCTCAGTTGCATGTATTCCTTGGGACCATTCAGGATTGTTCATATTTGTTATCCTCACGCATACCCCAAAGAATGAGGTGATTTGATAAAATGATTCGCCCAAGATTACCATGAGAGTGCCGACGGGCTGATGGGGNCACTATGCAATGGTGTTCAGGCCACCTTATCCACTCGATTATC
This sequence comes from Procambarus virginalis, assembly GCA_020271785.1. Lineage (NCBI taxonomy): Eukaryota > Metazoa > Arthropoda > Malacostraca > Decapoda > Cambaridae > Procambarus > Procambarus virginalis. The sequence goes on from WNGS01141406.1 coordinate 72,799, forward strand.
ATGACCGGACAAAGTTGATGGTAGCCGAGGCTATTTCCCCATCGGCCTGCCGGCATTCTGATGGAAATTTATTGCATGGCATTTTATCAAATCACCTCATTCTTTGGGGCACACGTGAAACACAAATGTGAACAAGCCTGAATGGTCTCCAGGCACACATGCAACTGAAAACTCCACCCCAGAAGTGACTAACCCCAAAATGCTAAGAGCACTATGCAACTGGTGTACAGGGCACCTTATCCACTCGACCATCACGACCGACAAAGCTGATAGTAGCTGGGCTATTTCCTCATGAGCCCGCCGTCACTCTGATGGTATCTGGGCATAGCATTTTATTAAATCAACTCATTCTTTGGGGCACACAGATGAACACAAATGCAACAAGCCTCAATGTCGCTAGGAATACATGCAACTGAAAACTCACACCCCAGAGTGACTCGAAGACATATTGCTAGGAGCACTATGCACTGGTGTACAGGGCCCCTTATCCACTCGACATCACGACCTCAAAAGCTGATGGTAGCGAGCTATTTCCCCATCAGCCCCCTGCACTCTGATGGTAATCTTGGCATAGCATTTATCAAATCACCTCATTCTTTGGGGCACATGTGAGGAAAACACAAATGGAGCAAGCCTTAATTTTCCCCAGCATACATGCAACTGAAAATCACACCCCAGAAGTGACTCGCACCCATACTGCCAGAAACACTATGCAACTGGTGTAAAGGGCACATTATCCACTCGACCATCACGACTGGACAAAAGCTGATGGAAGGCAATTCTATTTCCCAATCAGCCTGCCAGCACTATGATGATAATTATAGCCTTAGCATTTTATCAAATCACCTCATTCTTTGGGGCACACGTGTGGAACACAATAGCGAACAAGTTAGGATGGAACCCTGGCATACACGCAACTGAAAACTCAAACCACAGAAGTGACTCGAACCCATACTGCCAGAAGCACCATGCAACTGGTGAACGGGGCACGTTATCCACTTGACCATCATAACTGGACAAAAGCTGATGGTTGCCAAGGATATTTCCCCATCAGCCCGTCGGTCCTTTGATGGTAATCTTGGGCATAGCATTTTATCAAATAACCTCATTCTTTGGGGCACACGTGAGAAATACAAATGCATACAAGCCTGAATGGTCCCCAGGCACACATGCAACTGAACACTCATACCCCAGAAGCGACTCTAACCCATATTGCTAGGAGCACTATGCAACTGGTGTACAGGGCACCTTATCCACTCGACAATCACGACCGAGCAAAAGCTGATGGTAGTTGAGGCTATTTCCCCATCAGCCCACCGGCACTCTGACGGTAATCTATGACATGGCATTTTATCAAATCACGTCAATCTTTGGGCACATGTGAGGAACACAAATGTGAGCATGCCTGAATTGTCCCCCAGGCATACATGCAACTGAAAACTCACACCCTGAAGTGACTCGCACCCATACTGCCAGGAGCATTATGCAACTGGTGTAAAGGGCACATTATCCACTCGACCATCATGACCACAAGAGCGAACAAGACCAAGATTGTCCCCAGGCATACACGCAACTGAAAACTCAAAGCCCAGAAGTGACTCGTACCCATAATGCTAGGAGCACTATGCAACTGGTGAACGGGGCACCTTATCGACTTGACCATCTCCACCGGACTATAGCTGATGGTAGTTGAGGCTATTACTTCTTCAGCCCGCCAGTCCTCTGATGGTAATCTTGGGCATAGCATTTATTCAAATGACCTCATTCTTTTGGGCACACGAGAGGACCACAAATGTGAACAATCTTGAATGGTCCCTAGGCATACATGCAACATAAAACTCACACCCCATATGTGAGTCGAACCCATACTGACAGGAGCACTATGCAACTGGTGTACATGGCACCTTATCCAACGAACATCACGACTGGACAAAAGCTGATGGTAGAAAAGGATATTTCTCTTTCAGCCCGCCAGCATTCTAATGGTAATCTTGGGCATAGCATTTTATCAAATATTTCCCTATCACCCCACCGGCACTCTGATGGTAATCTACGTCGTGGCATTCTATCAAATCACCTCATTCTTTTGGGAACATGCGAAGGAAAACGAATGTGACCAACCAGAATGGTTCCCCAGGCATACACGCAACTGAAAACTCACACCCCAGAAGTGATTCGAACCCATACAGACAAGAGCACTATGCAACTGTTGAACAGGGCATCTTATCCACTCGACCATCACGACTGGACACAGGCTGATGGTAGCCAATTCCATTTCCCCATCAGCCTGCCAGCACTCTGATGATAATCAAGGGCTTAGCATTTTATCAAATCACCTCATTCTTTGGTGCACACGTGAGGAACAGAATAGCGAACAAGCCAGGATGGTATCCAGGCATACACACAACTGAAAACTCAAACCCCAGAAGTGACTCGAACCCATACTGCCAGGAGCACTATGCAACTGGTGAACGGGGCACCTTATCGACTTGACCATCTCAACCGGACTAAAACTGATGGTAGCTGAGGCTATTTCTTCTTCAGCCAGCCGGCACTCTGATGGTAATCTTGGGCATAGCATTTTATCAAATCACCTCATTCTTTGGGGCACACGTGAGGAACACAAATGTGAACAAGCCTGAATGGTCCCCAGGCATTCATGAAGCTGAAAACTCACTCCCCAAAAGTGATGCGAACCCATACCGCCAGGAGCCCGATTCAACTGGTGTACAGGGATCCTGATCCACTCGACCATCACGATCGGACAAAAGCTCATGGTAGCGAAGGATATTTCCCCATCAGCCCGCCGGCACTGATGGTAATCTTGGGCATAAATAATTATCAAATCACCTCATTCAGTGGAGCAAACGTGAGGAACACAAATGTGAACAGGCCTGAAACGTCCCTAGGCATACATGCAACTAAAAACCCACGCCACGGAAGTAACTCGAACCCATACTGCCATGAGCATTATGCAACTGGGGTAAAGGGCACCTTATCCACTCGACCATCACAACCGGACAAAAGTAGATGGTAGCCGAGGCTATTTCCCCATCAGCCCGCCGGCACTCTGATGGAAATCTTGGGTATAACAAATTATTAAATCACATCATTCAGTGATGCGAACGTGAGGAACACAAATGTGAACAAGCCTGAATGGTCCCCAGGCATACATGCAAATAAAAACTCACACCCCAGAAGTAACTCGAATCCATACTGTCATGAGCACTATGCAACTGGTGTAAAGGGCACCTTATCCACTCGACCATCACAACCGGACAAAAGTAGATGGTAGCCGAGGCTATTTCCCCATCAGCCCGACGGCACTCTGATGATAATCTTGGGCATAGCATTTCATAAAATCACCTCATTCTTTGGGGCACACGTGAGAAATACTAATGCATACAAGCCTGAATGGTCCCCAAGCACACATGCAACTGAAAACTCATACCCCAGAAGCGACTCTAACCCATATTGCCAGGAGCACTATGCAACTGGTGTACAGGGCACCTTATCCACTCGACCATCACGACAGACCAAAAGCTAATGGTAGCTGAGGCTATTTCCCCATCAGCCAGCCCGCACTAAGATGGCAATCTTGGCTTAGAATTTGATCAAATCACCTCGTTTTTTGGGGCACACGTGAGAAATACAAATGCATAAAAGCCTAAATGGTCTCCAGGCACACATGCAACTGTAAATTCACTCCCCAGAAGTGACTCGAACCCATATTGCCAGGAGCACTATGCAAATGGTGTTCAGGCCACCTTATCCACTCGATTATCATGACCGGACAAAAGTTGATGGTAGCCGAGGCTATTTCCCCATCGGCCTGCCGGCATTCTGATGGAAATTTATTGCATGGCATTTTATCAAATCACCTCATTCTTTGGGGCACACGTGAAGAACACAAATGTGAACAAGCCTGAATGGTCTCCAGGCACACATGCAACTGAAAACTCACACCCCAGAAGTGACTAAAACCCAAAATGCTAAGAGCACTATGCAACTGGTGTACAGGGCACCTTATCCACTCGACCATCACGACCGGACAAAAGCTGATAGTAGCTGTGGCTATTTCCTCATGAGCCCGCCGTCACTCTGATGGTAATCTTGGGCATAGCATTTTATTAAATCAACTCATTCTTTGGGGCACACAAGAGGAACACAAATGCAAACAAGCCTCAATGGTCGCTAGGAATACATGCAACTGAAAACTCACACCCCAAGGAGTGACTCGAAGACATATTGCTAGGAGCACTATGCAACTGGTGTACAGGGCACCTTATCCACTCGACAATCACGACCGAGCAAAAGCTGATGGTAGCGAGGCTATTTCCCCATCAGCCCCCCTGCACTCTGATGGTAATCTTTGGCATAGCATTTTATCAAATCACCTCATTCTTTGGGGCACATGTGAGGAACACAAATGTGAGCAAGCCTTAATTTTCCCAGGCATACATGCAACTGAAAACTCACACCCCAGAAGTGACTCGCACCCATACTGCCAGAAACACTATGCAACTGGTGTAAAGGGCACATTATCCACTCGACCATCACGACTGGACAAAAGCTGATGGAAGGCAATTCTATTTCCCATCAGCCTGCCAGCACTATGATGATAATTATAGCCTTAGCATTTTATCAAATCACCTCATTCTTTGGGGCACACGTGTGAAATACAAATGCATACAAGCCTGAATGGTCCCCAGGCACACATGCAACTGAACACTCATACCCCAGAAGCGACTCTAACCCATATTGCTAGGAGCACTATGCAACTGGTGTACAGGGCACCTTATCCACTCGACAATCACGACCGAGCAAAAGCTGATGGTAGTTGAGGCTATTTCCCCATCAGCCCACCGGCACTCTGACGGTAATCTATGACATGGCATTTTATCAAATCACGTCAATCTTTGGGGCACATGTGAGGAACACAAATGTGAGCATGCCTGAATTGTCCCCCAGGCATACATGCAACTGAAAACTCACACCCCTGAAGTGACTCGCACCCATACTGCCAGGAGCATTATGCAACTGGTGTAAAGGACACATTATCCACTCGACCATCATGACCACAAGAGCGAACAAGCCAAGATTGTCCCCAGGCATACACGCAACTGAAAACTCAAAGCCCAGAAGTGACTCGTACCCATAATGCTAGGAGCACTATGCAACTGGTGAACGGGGCACCTTATTGACTTGACCATCTCCACCGGACTATAGCTGATGGTAGTTGAGGCTATTTCTTCTTCAGCCCGCCAGTCCTCTGATGGTAATCTTGGGCATAGCATTTATTCAAATGACCTCATTCTTTTGGGCACACGTGAGGAACACAAATGTGAACAATCTTGAATGGTCCCTAGGCATACATGCAACATAAAACTCACACCCCATATGTGAGTCGAACCCATACTGACAGGAGCACTATGCAACTGGTGTACATGGCACCTTATCCAACTGAACATCACGACTGGACAAAAGCTGATGGTAGAAAAGGATATTTCTCTTTCAGCCCGCCAGCATTCTAATGGTAATCTTGGGCATAGCATTTTATCAAATATTTCCCTATCACCCCACCGGCACTCTGATGGTAATCTACGTCGTGGCATTCTATCAAATCACCTCATTCTTTTGGGGGACATGCGAGGAAAACGAATGTGACCAACCATGAATGGTTCCCCAGGCATACACGCAACTGAAAACTCACACCCCAGAAGTGATTCGAACCCATACAGACAAGAGCACTATGCAACTGTTGAACAGGGCATCTTATCCACTCGACCATCACGACTGGACACAGGCTGATGGTAGCCAATTCCATTTCCCCATCAGCCTGCCAGCACTCTGATGATAATCAGGGCTTAGCATTTTATCAAATCACCTCATTCTTTGGGCACACGTGAGGAACAGAATAGCGAACAAGCCAGGATGGTATCCAGGCATACACACAACTGAAAACTCAAACCCCAGAAGTGACTCGAACCCATACTGCCAGGAGCACTATGCAACTGGTGAACGGGGCACCTTATCGACTTGACCATCTCAACCGGACTAAAACTGATGGTAGCTGAGGCTATTTCTTCTTCAGCCAGCCGGCACTCTGATGGTAATCTTGGGCATAGCATTTTATCAAATCACCTCATTCTTTGGGGCACACGTGAGGAACACAAATGTGAACAAGCCTGAATGGTCCCCAGGCATTCATGAAGCTGAAAACTCACTCCCCAAAAGTGATGCGAACCCATACCGCCAGGAGCCCGATTCAACTGGTGTACAGGGATCCTGATCCACTCGACCATCATGATCGGACAAAAGCTCATGGTAGCGAAGGATATTTCCCCATCAGCCCGCCGGCACTGATGGTAATCTTGGGCATAAATAATTATCAAATCACCTCATTCAGTGGAGCAAACGTGAGGAACACAAATGTGAACAGGCCTGAAACGTCCCTAGGCATACATGCAACTAAAAACCACGCCACGGAAGTAACTCGAACCCATACTGCCATGAGCATTATGCAACTGGGGTAAAGGGCACCTTATCCACTCGACCATCACAACCGGACAAAAGTAGATGGTAGCCGAGGCTATTTCCCCATCAGCCCGCCGGCACTCTGATGGAAATTTTGGGTATAACAAATTATTAAATCACGTCATTCAGTGATGCGAACGTGAGGAACACAAATGTGAACAAGCCTGAATGGTCCCCAGGCATACATGCAAATAAAAACTCACACCCCAGAAGTAACTCGAATCCATACTGTCATGAGCACTATGCAACTGGTGTAAAGGGCACCTTATCCACTCGACCATCACAACCGGACAAAAGTAGATGGTAGCCGAGGCTATTTCCCCATCAGCCCGACGGCACTCTGATGATAATCTTGGGCATAGCATTTCATAAAATCACCTCATTCTTTGGGGCAACGTGAGAAATACAAATGCATACAAGCCTGAATGGTCCCCAAGCACACATGCAACTGAAAACTCATACCCCAGAAGCGACTCTAACCCATATTGCCAGGAGCACTATGCAACTGGTGTACAGGGCACCTTATCCACTCGACCATCACGACAGACCAAAAGCTAATGGTAGCTGAGGCTATTTCCCCATCAGCCAGCCCACACTAAGATGGCAATCTTGGGCTTAGAATTTGATCAAATCACCTCGTTTTTTGGGGCACACGTGAGAAATACAAATGCATAAAAGCCTAAATGGTCTCCAGGCACACATGCAACTGTAAATTCACTCCCAGAAGTGACTCGAACCCATATTGCCAGAGCACTATGCAAATGGTGTTCAGGCCACCTTATCCACTCGATTATCATGACCGGACAAAAGTTGATGGTAGCCGAGGCTATTTCCCCATCGGCCTGCCGGCATTCTGATGGAAATTTATTGCATGGCATTTTATCAAATCACCTCATTCTTTGGGCACACGTGAAGAACACAAATGTGAACAAGCCTGAATGGTCTCCAGGCACACATGCAACTGAAAACTCACACCCCAGAAGTGACTAAAACCCAAAATGCTAAGAGCACTATGCAACTGGTGTACAGGGCACCTTATTCACTCGACCATCACGACCGACAAAAGCTGATAGTAGCTGTGGCTATTTCCCCATAAGCCGCCGTCACTCTGATGGTAATCTTGGGCATAGCATTTTATTAAATCAACTCATTCTTTGGGGCACAAGAGGAACACAAATGCATACAAGCCTCAATGGTCGCTAGGAATACATGCAACTGAAAACTCACACCCCAAGGAGTGACTCGAAGACATATTGCTAGGAGCACTATGCAACTGGTGTACAGGGCACCTTATCCACTCGACAATCACGACCGAGCAAAAGCTGATGGTAGTTGAGGCTATTTCCCCATCAGCCCCCTGCATTCTGACGGTAATCTATACATGGCATTTTATCATTCACGTCATCTTTGGGGCACATGTGAGGAACACAAATGTGAGCATGCCTGAATTTCCCCCAGGCATACATGCAACTGAAAACTCACACCCCTGAAGTGACTCGCACCCATACTGCCAGGAGCATTATGCAACTGGTGTAAAGGGCACATTATCCACTCGACCATCATGACCACAAGAGCGAACAAGCTAAGATTGTCCCCAGGCATACACGCAACTGAAAACTCAAAGCCCAGAAGTGACTTGTACCCATAATGCTAGGAGCACACCTTATCGACTTGACCATCCATCCACCGACTATAAGCTATAGGTAATTGAGCTATTTCCTTCTTCAGAGAGCCCAGCCCCAGGTCCTCTGATGGTAATGCTTGCGGCATGCATTATATTCAAATGA
>WNGS01141406.1:99996-114562 GCA_020271785.1 Procambarus virginalis
TCTTGTTTGGTGTTAGCGCAAATCTCCAGAGGTGGGATATCCCGGCGACTTGCTCTGACGTAGTCACGAAACTTTCTTCAATAGCTTTCGGTGGAGACAAGATAGGCGTCCAACACAGCGTGCTTCAAGATGGTGTAGTCGTTTTCCGAATAGTCCAATATTTGCTGAGAGGTGGACCAGTGCGTGAGCTCTACCTGGTTATAAATGACGTACTCTGATCGTAAGGGTCAGGCCCACTGGGATCGTTAGGCCATTAAGTAGAATCAAGCAGAGTGAGGTTTGTCCAAAAGTGGTAAAGTAACCATACATATCAAGCCCTCCGCTTTCCGAGGAACGGGGGGCGATTAACTTACTTGCAGTGGGAGATAATTGAAAACTGCGGAGGAATGACTAAGATCTGCCAGCATTTCGTTGGAGTTGTATGCTGGTGTGCAGCGTTGCCCTCTGTGAGTCTCGGAACCGTTGACGACAGCTCGGAGACATTTGCATTCTGCCTGTCGTGTTGTCCGTGTGGTCGCGTTGTAGTCTCGAGTCGCGGTTGTATAAGGCCACACCTCACAGCTTTCACGTTTCTTCACTTACCGGATGGCAGGCTTCCTTCCTCATTCTGAGGGGCAGCTTCACGCTCTCTGATTGCAGCCCTTCCACGCAGCTTAGGCTCCTTGCCTTTCGTAGGGCCAGCTTCACGCCGTGTGTGGATTGTTCCTTTCTGACGGGCAGCTTCACGATCTCTGATTGCAGCTTCACGACATCTCTACTTGTCAGCAGCCGCGTTTGTTGTTGCTGTAGCTCGAACTTTGCAAGTTCCAATTTGATCTTTATCGCTCTCAATTCATCCTTATCTGAAATAATGTAATGTTCATGAGTAGAAGAATCTAAAATATCTTCCTCAGCAAGGTGATCCAGTATCATATTATTAATGGCCAAATTTGTTGGCTCCATCAGGGACTTCCAAGTGATACTCATTTGCAGAGAGTTAGCAAATCGACCCTCCTAGCGTCACGTAAGGTCCCTATTTCACTTTATGGATCTGCTTTGAAAGCTTGTAAGCGGAACATGGTGAAACTATATGGCAAAACAAAGGAGACGAATATAGTGAGAAGATGGTGAGTGTCAAAAACAGGTAACGTGGCAACTGATACCTAACATGTGGGGAATTATTAATAATAAAGTTAAGTTCAAGATGGAAATGAATAAGGGTCCGCAGAGGTAATCTGTACCTGGTACTACCCTATGCGGTACGTGATATCACACGGTAACTCCAGTCGAAAATCCTACTAATTAGTGGAAAACTAAATGGGTTCAAAATGACAAGTGAACCACCTAAATGTGCTTCAAATAAATGAGGTAGTCCCTAAAATGTAGTCATACATTGCCAAGTCATTATAGAACATAAGCAATGGTAACTCAACTGAAATTGAATATGGAATTTACTAGAATTAGCGCACTTTTGTGCTCAAAAGAAGAACGACCCAATTCCCTACCTTGAGATAACATCTTATGCCTGACCACGACGAGTAGGGTGCGAGTGTCATTCCTGTGACATGAGACACGTAAGTAAGCGGAAAGAGGTCCGAGGTGCCGCCAATTGCGCCAATATAGGTCGTGCTAGAGGGATCCTACAAGCCCTCTTTTTTCCTCCTAGAGACGGATTGCAGGACTTGGGTGCTATTGACCCCGGAGACAGACCACAGTAAACAGGGTACCTAGTGGGATAATCTGTCAAAAGTGTGAAGAATATCTGGGGACAGAAGATGTTTAAGGATACCACGGAAGGGGGAGACGACAAAATTAAGAGTATGACGAGGGTCGACAGTCACCAGCGAATCCAAAGTTTGGACCTCACTCTCACCATACTTCTAATTCCATCGTAATGTACAATACATAGCAAAACACATATAAAATAAAAAAGGATGATAAATGTGAATAATGGAAGCATAGGGAAATGAAAGCCAAGTCACTTACCACTGAAATTACTAGTTCCATACCTGAGTGAGGCTCCCAGACAGGCCCCCATTTTATATGTGACGGTAACGAGTGCAATGTATGGTGGTCGGCAGTCTTTCCAAACTAGGCGGTGTCAGTTGCTGGGCCACATATACATATATAAAAAAAGAACAAAGGACGAAAAAAAAGCAGAAAAAAAAAGAATGACTTGCGTGATTTGGTAATCTGTGGTAAGGTACGGAAATACGAAGACAATAATAAAGAACAGGATTTAATAACAATCAAAACAAAATTGAAACAGAATGCACAATTCTTGGCTTACTGGTACAAAATGTCAAGTGGAATAAAAATACATAAAATGAAAATAGGTTACGTTAATGGGGAGGAGAATTGACATACAAAAGTAAAAAAATATTAAATGACTGGAATGTATGCACTAACTATAAACCTCTATTGGACCACACAGAGGTGAGTCCATATGAGTCAGCTAGCTTGCGGAGCACAAAATATCGTGGCCTGTGCAGTAACGAAGGGACATCCAACATAACTGGCGAGGTCTTGTGATTGGTGCGAGCAGCCGAGTAGGAGTGTTGGGTTGGCGGCCAATGAGGAAGCTGGAATGGCCGCAAGTCGCTAGTAGTAGGCAGTTGAACGGGTTTCGGCGCGTCGACCAGGTGCATGCAGGTGCTGGAGTGGGGGGAGGAGGGAGTTGCAGGTACGGTCGTGGCTATCGTAATATGTACGTTTAGCCACTGCAAAACTATCTTGCATATTGATTGAGGACAGTGATGAAATACCAGAAACTAGCAGGCTAAATCTCTGATAAGAGATTATGTCACAAATAATATATATATATATGCCTACAATTTGATTACTGATTTATTCTAATGTACATGCCTGTGTACTGAATATATCATCTACACGTAAGTGATTGCCAGTGATATCTCTTTAAGAGAAGTATAGATATAAGAAAAGTTCAGGATCAAGCGAGTGCACTTCACAGTAAATATTATTAAGATAGAGTCATCTTTTGGTACGGTGATAAAGTCACTGTGAGTGCAGTGTTAATAAGATATTGATCGTGAGGCCAGTGAAATCATAAGTATGCCATGTGAATGTTAGTTACAGTATTTTGCGAGAAGTTAAATAAACGGGGATTGTGATAGAATTAGAAAACAAAGTACTAGTCTGTTCTCACGATCGCGAGGGTCCCGGTCAGCTGTATCTGACAGGTGACGCGTTGCGCTGCCGGGTGTTGCCATATCGGTGCGCTCCAGATTATTCTGCTACGGATTGAGCAGTTGTCAACATTGTTCCTGACAAATGATGCATATATATTTCTCGTTGTCTTTTAAGTAAAATACAAAAACTCTTTGGTGTTGATATCATCCCCTCCATTTATCTTGTGACTGTGTAATGAAGTAAAAACAGAGTGACCTGACTGATACCATATTATTTTGAATTGCTCTTACCACAACCACAATTACACCTCACTACTGCAGTGTTACTGGACACCTAAAAACACCAGTTGGCGACCTTAAAGGCTGTGTAAGAGTTCTGTGTCGGGGCGGGCCACAGATTGAGGTAACGATCTGTGCCCCCACTCACTTGCAACTTAAGGCCGGTTGTGAGATCGACTGGGGTACTCTCCGGGGTGTGCAGTGGAGCCTAGAGGATCGAGGGAAGACCCGCAGAACGACGGTGAGTAAGGGTTATTGTCGAAGCAACCACCTGGAGAGGAGATCCAGTCTACCGTTGCTTTAACCCTTCACTAACGAGAACCGTGACACCCCGACAATATATATATATATAATATATATATATATATATATATATATATATATATATATATATATATATATACTAATATATCTATATAATAATTATATATATATATATATTTATATATATATTATATATATATATATATATATACTATATATATATATATATATATATATATATATATATTTATACATAGAAATTGGGTACACTTCTGGGTGAATATATTCTTTACCTATTGTAGCACATTTTCTACATCATCAATGGTGGTAGTAGTAGTAAAAATAGTATTAGAAGTATACTGGTAGTAGAAATAGTAAAGGAAACATAAACCACAATGGTAATGATAGGTGTAGTAACTGAAGGGCCAATAATTATTGCATTATTATAATTTTTAAATAGAATTGGCCACAACAAATTAATCCAACAATATTGCATTGCCAGATGAAAAAATTGCTTTTTTTTAAAGTTACCTAACATAAGATTCCTAACTCTTGGAGATAAAATGAGTTAACTGTTCTACACTGGTCTGTGAAATATACAAATGAGTGTGTTGCAATAGTATCAGTTTTAGGAGCAGAATCAGTAGCAGTTGCAGAAGCTGCATGGTGCCATGCAACTCCAAACCTATATTGTAGGCTTCGTTATTTGTCTTAGTTTCAGTAAATGTTACAAATTGTGGGGTTCAGTCCCTGAGCCCATTATGTGGCCTCTGTAACCCTTCCACTACCGCCCATGGGACGGGTATGGGGTGCATAATAAATGAACTAAACTAACTAACTAACTGTTACTAATTCTTAATTAGAACAATAATAATACTTTATTCGTAACAAAATAACAATAACCAATATTCATATCATTATTTTTAGTAGTATTGTTATGGATTCTTTCAATAAATTCTGCATATTTTTCCTTTCAGAAGACACAAACTGTCCATTCTTCAATACCAGCAGGAACGTTTCGGTGAGAGGAATGGTGTTTCTACACTCAAGGTCACACTCACACTGCACACATTAACATCTTGATACACCCATTCAGTTACACTTACAAACACACACACACATATAAAACACTCACACGATATAAGCGTTACATATACTGAATGTATAAACTGGCTGCCTGTCCCTCACCACATGAATTATGCATTAAATAAATCAATTTAATATATATATATATACATATACATAATATATACATATATACATATATATACATATATATATACACATATACATATACATATACATATATATATATATATATATATATATATATATATATATATATATATATATATATATATATTGAAAGAAAGAACTTTTTCAGTGTCAGAGTAGTTAATATATGGAATGCATTAGGAAGTGATGTGGTGGAGGTAGACTCCATACACAGTTTCAATAGTAGATATGATAAGAGCCCAGTAGGCTCAGGAACCTGTACACCTGTTGATTGACAGTTGCGAGGCGGGACCAAAGAGCCAGAGCTCAACCCCCGCAAGCACAACTAGGTGAGTACACACACACACACACACACAAATTTGAAATTAAATGGGGATACCACCTCTGTCTGGCAGAATTACGGGTCATTCTGGCTTAATCTCAATCCCAATTGACTGGCAAAAGAGGATCCATAGCCTCATAGAAAAGAATACACAATATATTATTTTTTGGGGGGGGGGGAGGGGGGTCACCTCCAATACAGTTTCTATTTTCTTTTGTCCTACCACCTCACTTCTTTTTGTGTTTTGTTTTGCTCTATTAGATATTTAAAGGTTATGAGTCATACATTGGTTCATTGGTGAAAACAGGAACCAAGGACACAACAGTGTTTTCCCTCTGGATCGCCACATTGAAGTGCTGAAATAGGAAACTGGCAGCTCTTGGGTCTCCGGTGGTGTCAACAAGCTTAGAACTCAATTTTTTTAGAAAGCTCAAGGCACTCCTACACAAAGGGCCAAGCATCTCAGATACTATGGGAATAATGGTGGATGACTTTCCAGTTACCTCTACTTGTTTGATTTTGCCGTTTCCCTGTGGTTGGCCGCACCACCTGCTTGATCAGCACCAAAGTGTATATAGGTGTCAGCAAGCATGGATACATGTGTAGTCCTACACTAGCTGTTTGCATCTCTTCAAGGGGTATATTTTGATGCCATCTGTACAAATCGTAGGATCATATTAATTTTCTAGGGGTACAGGCAGCCTGTGTGTGTATATACAGTACATTACTCTTATCGAGGTCCCCAAACCCCAAGGTCGAACTACTGACCCTCCCCAGGATGCTACTCCACAAAAGATGACTAACTCCTAGGTACCTATTCATTGCTAGGTGAACACACACACTGTGTAATAGCAACTACAATATTAGTATGTATAGGTATCACTGCAAGAAGTATATTGACAAACATTTGGTAATTGCTGCAGTGTAAAATGTAAAATATATATCAGCCATAAACTGATACCCACCTGGTCAAATACAATAACTTGCTGGTGCCTAATAAACCCAATCAGCTAGTTGTCCCCGTCTAATAGCATGGCTCCTCTCCTCATCCACAGAGCTTGTGTCCTACTGTGTTCACAAACGTCACAATTGGTGGTGTTACATTCAAGAACGGCTCCTTGCTACCATATTCTAGGGTAAAGTGTGACTACGACGACGCGCGCCATCTGGCCAGGTGGGCACATTAGAGCCAGCTGGCCAGGTGGTGCGCGTCATCGTAGTCGCAAAGGGTTTGGGAGGAATTTTCCCAGAAGTTGGGGCGTGTCGGAAGCGTGTGAGCGTCCGGTGTTTGGGTATGCGGTCAGAGAAGATGTGGGGGTCATGTTGTTTGGGGGGTAGGAGAGTATGTACTAGAGTATGAGGTATATGGATATGAGTGGAAGAGTAAATGAATATGTATGTTTGTTTTCCGTAGACTTAATCCTGTGTGTAGATAATAGTTTTGATTAAAAAAAATGAGACTATGTATTGATATGTAGAGGCTATGTGTGTGTGTGTGTGTGTGTGTGTGTGTGTGCGTAGGTGAGAGGGGTCCCAACATATGTTGATGGGGGTAGGGGAGGGTGAATAGAGTAAGCGGACCTTCAGCCGAGTCTATTTCCGCATCAGCTCCCCTGCACTCTGATGGTAATCTTGGGCATAGCATTTTATTAAATCACCTCATTCTTTGGAGCACACGTGAGGAACACAAATGTGAACAAGCCTCAGTGGTCCCTAGGAATACATGCAACAGAAAAGTCACACCCCAGGAGTGACTCAAACCCATATTGCCAGGAGCACTATGAAACTGGTGCACAGGGAACCTTATCCACTAGACCATCACGACCGGATAAAGGCTGATAGTAGCCGAGGCTATTTCCCTATCAGCCCGCCGGCACTCTGATGATAATTTTGAGCATAGCATTTTATTAAATCACCTCATTCTTTGGGGCACACGTAAGGAACATAAATGCAAACAAGCCTTAATGGTCCCTAGGAATACATGCAACTGAAATCTTACACCACAGGAGTGACTCGAACCCATACTGCCAGGAGCACTATGAAACTGGTGTACAGGGCACCTTATCCACTCGTCCATCATGACTGGACAAAAGCTGATGGTAACCAAGGCTATTTCCCCATCAGCCCGCCGGCACTCTGATAGTAATCTTGAGCTTATCATTTAATCAAATCTCCTCATTCTATGGGGCAAGCAAGATGATAACAAATGTAAACAATCCTGAATGGTCCCCAGGCATACATGCAACTGAAAACTCACACCCCAGAAGTGACTCGAACCCATACTGCCAGGAGCACTATGCAACTGGTGTACAGACCACCTTATCCACTCGACCATTACGACCGGACAAAAGCTGATCGTAGCCGAGTCTATTTCCCCATCAGCTCCCTGGCACTCTGAGGGTAATCTTGGGCATTGCATTATATTAAATCACCTCATTCTTTGGGGCACACGTGAGGAACACAAATGCAAACACGTCTCAATGGACCCTAGGAATACATGCAACTGAAAACTCACACCCCGGGAGTGACTCGAACCGATATTGCCTGGATGCAACTGATGTATAGGGCACTGTCATGTTCACAGAAAATGGTACCATCCGTTTTCTATGTGCGGCGGCTGGACGCCAGGAGGGAGAAGGTAAACAGCACACAGGACGCCTGCCAAGCTTGGGAGCCATAGTCATGTAATCGTTTATTATTATTAAAGTCAGTAACCAGGAATGACTTTACATCAACCTTACTACCAAGACTATCTCAGCTATACACAGACACCACACTGGCGACGAAGATGAACTGGGAACGCAGGTATTTTGTTCAACAAAACACAAGGAAGGAGCATGCTGTTTCGCCCAGAGGAGGAAGGAGAAGCTGTCTGTGAGCACCATACCCGATGCTGTATGCAACCCCATGCTGTGTGCTGACTGTTGCTGTGTGCTGATCGTTGCTGTGTGCTGGCCGTTGCTGTGTGCTGGCCAATGCTGTGTGCTACCCAAGCTGTGCTGATTGTTGCTGTGAGAGGAATCTGCCGACGCTGTGTACGAAACGACGCTTTGATGCAGTGTACAAAACCCGATGTTTTGGTTACGAAACGACGCTTCGTGCTACAAAATTCTTCACGCTGTGAACCTACTGCTGCCTACTGCTGCCAATTGCTGTACCAACTGCTAACAACTGCTGTGTTGCTGTGAGTAGGAACAACACATGTACACAAGGGCTAGGTAAGAAGTCAGTTGCTGCTGTGTTGTGCACTGTTGTGAACTTTTGCATTAAAATGCTTGTGTGCTTTGCAAAATTAAAGTAATTACAGTGAATTCTTGAATAACATATACAGTGCAGTAAGTGTTATATATTCTGAGGAACATTTTAAGTGATAAGTTTAAATTTATTCAGTAAAAATGGCAAATATACCTCAGTTTCCTGCATTTGATCCTGACTGTGACCAGACAAACCTGTCACAGAGGTGGGTCAAATGGCTTAAAAGGTTTGAAAATTTGTTGATAGTTTCTGACATCAAAAGTGCTGAAAGAAAGCGTGCCTTTCTGCTTCACTATGCAGGTGATAGAGTTTGTGATATCTTTGATACACTGAAAGATACTGGTGGTGCCAAAGATTATGACACTGCCAAGGCCAAATTAACTGAGCATTTCAAACCAAGGCAAAATACTGCTATGGAAATTATGCATTTCAGGAGAGCAAAACAACTCTCTAATGAAACTGTTGATCAATACCATACACGTCTGCAGGGTTTAGCAGCCCACTGTGAGTTTGCTGATGTTGACAAAGAAATCAAACAGCAAATAATTGAAACATGCACATCTACACGTCTTCGTCGAAGAGCTCTAGAACTTGTTGATGATGAAAGTTCTCTTAACAAGATACTGGATATGGCTCGTCGAATGGAAGATGCTGCACGTGATGCTCGTGTCATGGAGTGCAGTGCCAACAACGGTTCTGCCACTGTTACTAACAGTCATGAAGTATGTAAGGTTCAGGGAGTACACCATGATCATAGAAGATATCATGCCAAACCTAACATTAAATTGAGCCGAGAACCACATCACAACTGGAGTCATGGAACAAGACTCAAGCAGTCACAACGACTCACATCAGAGGTTGTCAATAATAAATGTTACAATTGTGGAGGAGACTACCCACACCAAGATAATGTTTGTCCTGCACAAGGTAAGAAGTGCTATGAGTGTAGAAAACTAAATCATTTTGGTGCTATGTGTCGTTCCGCACTAAAGAAACCACAATCAATAAATAAAAGCAATGTACGAGGATCAAGTCATAGGAGTCGAGGTGGCAAACACAATATTGCACCTCAAATCAAGAATGTTAATAATATACAAGACAACATTTCATTACAACCAGTCTCAGATGACAGTGAATGTGATTATATTTATGGAGTACAATCAATCACAAATGGAATGATCTTCCAAACAACCCAGAGACTATAGTATACATTGCTGGCATTTGTCTCAAAATTCTCATTGACACTGGATCAAACATTGACACCATTGCTGAGTGCCACTATGAAAAATTTAAAAAACAATTCCCAAAGCTTGAAAACTATAATGGCAAAGCCACTGCCTATGCTTCAAAGGTAGCCTTACCAGTGATTGGAACTTTCACTGCAGAGATTAAGTCAAAGAATGCAATGCTCATTACTACATTCCATGTTGTTAGGAATGCAAAGGAGTCTTTACTCAGTTACAAGACTTCAACCAAATTGGGGCTACTTCAGCTTTCTAATGCTGTAGCAGTGGAATCTGCAAACAATGTTGATGCTATTGTTGCTGAATTTTCTGATCGGTTTAAATCCATAGGTTGTTATACTGATAGCAAGGTACATCTGCATATCAACCCAGATGTAATTCCAGTTGCCCAACCACATCGCCGACAACCATTCCATACTCGCAAGAAAGTCGATGCCGAACTGGATAGGCTGATAGAACTAGATATCATTGAACCGGTAACAGGCCCAACACCATGGGTAAGCCCAATTGTCACTCCACCAAAGCCGAAGAATCCAGATGAGATACGCATTTGTGTAGACATGCGTGTTCCCAACAAGGCAATAATGCGTGAACGCCATCCTACACCCACTGTAGATGATATGATATACCGCTTGAATGGTGCAACTGTATTCAGCAAGTTAGATTTAAACAAGGGCTATCATCAGCTTGAACTTGATGATGAGAGTCGATTCATCACAACGTTTACGACACATCGAGGTCTGTATAGGTACAAGCGCCTGAGTTTTGGTATTAACAGTGCTGCTGAAGTATTCCAGCACATCATCAGCCAGGTATTGCAAGATATACCTAATGCTGACAACATGTCTGATGACATCATTGTTTATGGCCGTACCCAAGCTGAACACGACAAAGCTCTTCGTGCAACATTGCAACGCTTACGAGAAAAGAATTTGACGCTAAGCCGAGCAAAGTGTGAGTTCAATCAACATAAAATTGAATTCTTTGGACATGTACTTAGTGACAAAGGTCTGTCTCCAGATCCTAAGAAAGTTGCAGATATCAAGAATGCTGCACCTCCTTCAACATCCACTGAAGTACATAGTTTTCTGGGAATGGCAAACTACTGTTCTCGCTTCATTCCAGATTTTGCTACCATTACGAAGCCTCTACGTGAGCTCCTGAAGAAAAATGCATCATGGTACTGGAGCGATGTCGAGCAAAATGCATTTGATGCTGTGAAAGATGCACTAGTAGAAAATGCGACTGCTGCATACTTTGATCCATCAATGGACACTGAGTTAACGGTGGATGCTAGTCCTGTTGGTTTAGGTGCTGTGTTAGCCCAACACAAACCTGGTCAACCAGATTCAAGAGTAGTAATTGCCTACGCCAGCCGTTCTCTCACAGATGTTGAGCAACGATACAGTCAGACAGAGAAGGAAGCTCTTGCTCTTGTATGGGGCTGTGAACACTTCAATGTGTATCTGCTTGGTGCACCCTTTACCACGATAGTCACTGACCACAAACCGTTGGAGACCATCTTCAATAATCCAAAGTCCAAACCACCAGCTCGCATTGAGAGATGGGCTCTTCGTCTGCAACCATACAACTTTACGGTGAAATACAAGCCAGGTGCAGGCAATCCCGCTGATTACATCAGTCGACATCCTGCCAACAGTTTCACCATCACCAAGCATCAGCAAGTTGCCGAGGAATATGTACACTCTGTAACCTGTGATGCAGTCCCTAAGGCTCTCACTCTTGATGAAATCCGTACTGCAACCCTAGAGGACCCAACTCTGCAAGCAACAGTGGATGCATTGACTAAGAAAAAGTTTCCACGCATCCCACCCTCAGGAGTTGACCAAGATGCATTCAAAGCACTTGAACGCATCCAGACAGAATTAAGTGTTACGCAACAACGCGACACCGTGCTGCGAGGTACTCGTATCGTCATTCCAGCTGTTCTCCAGCAACGTGCTCTGAAGCTTGCACATCAAGGACACCAAGGTCTTGTAAGGACCAAACAGCTGCTACGAGAAAAGGTGTGGTTTCCTGGCATTGATCGTCAAGCTAAGGACATGCATGATGCCTGTGTCCCTTGCCAAGCTGCAGTGGATACTTCAAGACCAACACCTCTACAACCTTCACCACTACCTGCTGCACCATGGATGGAAGTATCGATGGACTTCTGTGGACCGCTACCAACTGGAGAGTACTTGATGGTAGTCATTGATGATCACTCACGTTATCCAGAAGTAGAAATCATCACTTCCACATCTGCAAAGGCTGTCATCCCGAAACTCGACAAGATCTTTTCAAACTTTGGCATTCCTGAAGTTGTCAAGACGGACAATGGACCGCCATTTAATGGACAAGACTTTGTCAACTTTGCTGAGCATATTGGATTCAAACACCGCCGTGTGATGCCACTACATCCTCAAGCAAATGGAGAAGTAGAGAGATTCATGCAACCTCTCATGAAAGCTGTACGCTGTGCTCATGCCGAAGGACGATCCTGGAAACAAGCTATGTATGCTTTTCTCAGGAACTACCGTGCAACACCGCATGGAACACTGGGCAAGTCGCCTGGCGAACTTTTATTTGGACGTCCTATGAGAATCGCACTACCTGTCATGCCAGCCAAGGTAACGGATAAACGTCTCGCTCAGAAGGATGCACTAGCCAAGGGCAAAATGAAAATTGCTCATGATCAACGTGCAAAGGAACAATTCATAAAGGTTGGAGATACTGTTCTCGTTAAAAAGAAAAAAGAGGGAAAGCTAGATATGCCGTATGATACAAAACCATATAAAGTGATTAGTGTAAAAGGAACTATGGTAACAGCGAGTAATAGAGATCATAGTATAACACGTAATATGGCTTATTTCAAAGTGATTCCAACTAGTGTAGAAAATGATGAAGTGCAAAGTCGTGCAAAAGAAAAAGAAAAAATGAGTTATAACTCGATAAACAATTCATCGAGGGATATTCTTGTACTTAAGGACTCTCGTCCAAAACGACATGTTAAACGCCCTACACGATATGATGATTAATTGTGTTCCTATGTAATGCAAAGTATTTACTTGTTATGCTGAACTAAATTTAATATTGTTTGAATAATGCAGATCTCTCATTCAATATTTTGTAACTTTGTATTACAGTTTCTTTCATGTTTGTTTAACATTGCATATGTATTTTTAACATTGAAATCCTTTGTGGTAAAGTTGTTTAAATTCTTTGTGTGTTTAATTAATGTTAAATGTATGCAATATCTCTTGATATGTTAATAACTTACTTTGTGTCAATAACTTTGCTTTGTGCTACAAGCATGGTAGACATCCTGTATTCATTCTTTTTAAAGAAAAGGAGGGATGTCATGTTCACAGAAAATGGTACCATCCGTTTTCTATGTGCGGCGGCTGGACGCCAGGAGGGAGAAGGTAAACAGCACACAGGACGCCTGCCAAGCTTGGGAGCCATAGTCATGTAATCGTTTATTATTATTAAAGTCAGTAACCAGGAATGACTTTACATCAACCTTACAACCAAGACTATCTCAGCTATACACAGACACCACAGGCACCTTATCCACTCGTCCATCATGATCGGACAAAAGCTGATGGTAGCCGAGGCTATTTCCGGATCAGCCCGCTGGCACTCTGATGGTAATCTTGGGCATAGCATTTTATTAAATCACCTCATTCTTTGAGGCAAACATGAGGAACACAAATGCAAACAAGCCTCAGTGGTCCCTAGGAATACATGCAACTGAAAACTCACACCCCAGTAGTGATTCGAACCCATAATGCCAGGAGCACTATGCAGCTGGTGTACAGGGCACCTTATCCACTCGTCCATCATGACCGGACAAAAACTGATGGTACCTGAGGTTATTTCCCCATCAGTCCGCAGGCACTCTGATGGTAATCTTGGACTTAGCATTTGATGAAATCACCTCATTCTTTGTGACACACGTGAAGAACACAAATGCAAACAAGCCTGAATGGTCCCTAGGAATACATGCAACAGAAAACTCACACCCCAGGAGTGACTCGAACCCATATAGCCAGGAGCACTTTGCAACTGGTGTACAGGGCAACTTATCCACTCGTCTATCACGACCTGACAAAAACTTATGGTAGCCGAGGCTTTTTCCCCATCAGCCCGTCGGCACTCTGATGGTAATCTTGGGCATAGCATTTTATCAAATCAACTCATTCTTTGGGTTACACGTGAGGATAACAAATATGAACATTCCTGAATGGTCCCCAGGCATACATGTAACTGAAAACTCACACCCCAGAAGTGACTCGAACCTATACTGCCCTGAGCACTATGCAACTGGTGTACAGGGCACTTTATCCACTCGACCATCACAACCGGACAAAAAAAGATGGTAGCAGAGTCTATTAACCCATCAGCCAGTCGGCACTCTGATGGTAATCTTGGGCATAGCATTTTATCAAATCCCCTCATTCTTTGGGGCACACGTGAGGAACACAAATGTGAACAAGCCTGAATGATCCCCAGGCATACATGCTGCTGAAAACTCACACCCTATAAGTGACTCAAACCCAAACTGCCCTGAGCACTATGCAACTGAAGAACAGGGCACCTTATCCACTCAACCATCACGACCGGACAAAAGCTGATAGTAGCAGAGGTTATTTCTCCATCAGCCCGCCGGCACTCTGATGGTAATCTTGGGCATAGCATTTTATTAAATTACCTCATTCTTTGGGGAACATGTGAGGATCACAAATCCAAACAAGCCTCAATGGTCCCTAGGAATACATGCAACAGAAAACTCACACCCCAGGTGTGACTCTATCCCATATAGCCAGGAGCACTGG
>WNGS01141413.1:0-13855 GCA_020271785.1 Procambarus virginalis
GGCCGTGACGAAGGTTCGAATCTACGTCCGAGAGATCCCAGACGCTGCCTTAATCGACTGGTGATTGTCCTAAGGCCACTTTAAGTGGTCTTAAGGACTTGAAGTGATGAAAATTATAACCAAGATAATTATAATCGTGCACGCATAAAAAAAAGATTACTGCGAGGTGAATTCGGTATACACAAAGCTACTTAGTACAACTTTGTCCGTTCGATCAATAGAAGCGATTTGTTAAGTGTTTGGATGAAATTCGTCTGTTTTTGACACATGAAAAAATATAATTTCTCCTCACATTTAAATGAACCGAACACCATAAAAGCCTTTGAAATCAGACTTATATATTTTTTAAACGTGATACCGACAACGGCACTTTTAAATTATTTTCCGGACACATGACAAATGTTGAAATTCATACAAAAACAGACAAGCCTTCGAATTAAATTTCAGAGTTTGACTGATCCAACTGCTGATCAGTTTTCTTTACGATTTACTAAATTCAGGTCATTTGAAGAACCTACAAGCTTCGTAAAGTGTGCAGACAATCTAATATTAGACAAACTGAATTTGAAAATGTTTGTTTGAAAATTTAGATAATTGTGTGATTTAGATAGTTGTGTGATTTAGATATTGAGTGATTGGGTTGATTTAGATAATTACGTGTGATTCACTGATTTACAAAGCCGTTCAATTTGGAGCTACAAATTGGTCAACTTAAGTACATAACTAGCATTTATTGAAAGAGATTGGTTAGTGACTGGACTAACGCAGAAAATGAGGTTACGAAACTCTGGAATCTTTTGACTGAAAAATCTGGTGATGTCAGTATTGACGGTACAGACATGTTTTCTGTGATGAACTTTGTCAAGTCTAATTATAGGAGTAGACTTAGTGATGACACAAGTGCTGCGTGAGCTAGTCTCTCACAACTAGCTCAGAAAACTATCAAATACAAGTCTGATATCAAATATGTCATCGTTGGTACGACAGCAAAAGTCTCATTCAGAGGAAATTAATCTTATTTTCTCTCCCTTATTTTTCTCCAACTGTTTGAGTGTTTCATAATATAAACCAAAGCTTATAATTTATCGTTAACATTTATTGTTGCTTATTAGGAAAAAAATTATTAATATCCTTTGTTATTTTTAAATTGTCTTGCTAAATGCTAAAAACAATATTTTTCTTTTATTAAAATATATATAGGGATACCACCTTTCCTCTCTGGATTGACACACTAAGGTGCTGAAAGAGGAAACTGGCTACTCTAGGGTCTCTAGTTGTTTCAATTAGCTTAGAACCCAGCTCCTTCAGAAAACTAGCAGCACTTTTACCCCAGGCACCAAGTGTCTCTGAGACAATGGGGACAAAATTGTAGTGGTGATCAAGATCTCTGTATTTACGTGACTTGGCCGCTTCCCGGTGATTGGCAGCACCTCCTGCCTGGGCAGCAGTGAAGTCAAAATACGTGTTGGCTAAAGTTGAGACGCAAGTGTAGTCCCACACCAACTGTCTACCATTCTTCCAGGGGTTCACCGTGATCCCGTCTGGGCGACCGACAGGCTCATCAGAGTTGCAGGGCATTAGGTAACGGGGCTCTCTCTCTGCTGGACAACCGACGGTGTTAAGGCTCCTCTTAATTATGCAATTTACCTAACAGTGTCTTGCTTGCCATCCTCCTGCATATTATATATATATATATATATATATATATATATATATATATATATATATATATATATATATATGTTAAGTGTCCATCTAGTGCATTCAGAGTAACACAAAAGCTTGAGATACAATCTAGTGATGTATTTACTAGTTGCAAGTTGTGTGACAGTCAGTTGGAAGACAATGGTTGCAGCTCAGATGTCAGCTGTGGCTGCACTCTGACATTCCAACTGCCCAACTGTCTAAACATTTTCCTGTAAAACTGGATATTCTACGACGTGACGCTGTGTGTGTGTTGGTGGTGGAAACACTTCAGTATTATAACTCTCGTGGCTTTGTTAGTATAATTACCATGCTTATAAAGCCACATGACGAAGATGAGGCAGCAGCAGCAGCAACAGCAGCAGCAGAGACAGCACCACCAGCAACAGCAGCAGAGACAGCACCACCAGCAGCAGCAGCAACAGCAGCAGCAGCGACAGCACCAGCAGCAGCAGCCGCAGCAGCAGAGACAGAACTACCAGCAGCAACAGTAGCAGCAACAACAACAGCAACAACAGAAAAAACAGCAACAACAGCAGCAGCGACAGCACCACTACCAACAACAACAGCAGCGACAGCAGCAGCCGCAGCAGCAACAACAGCACCAGGAAGGTAAGACAAGCAGCAATGTGTACAACATCCCTGCTGTACTAGCGTGCAGGACCCGGGCTCCAACACCACCGCTGTACTAGCGTGCAGGACCCGGCTCCAACACCACCGCTGTACTAGCGTGCAGGACCCAGGCTCCACCATCCCTGCTGTACTAGTGTGCAGGACCCGGGCTCCAACACCACCGCTGTACTAGCGTGCAGGACCCGGGCTCCAACACCACCGCTGTACTAGCGTGCAGGACCCAGGCTCCACCATCCCTGCTGTACTAGTGTGCAGGACCCGGGCTCCAACACCACCGCTGTACTAGCGTGCAGGACCCGGGCTCCAACACCACCGCTGTACTAGCGTGCAGGACCCAGGCTCCACCATCCCTGCTGTACTAGTGTGCAGGACCCGGGCTCCAACACCACCGCTGTACTAGCGTGCAGGACCCGGGCTCCAACACCACCGCTGTACTAGCGTGCAGGACCCGGGCTCCAACACCACCGCTGTACTAGCGTGCAGGACCCAGGCTCCACCATCCCTGCTGTACTAGTGTGCAGGACCCGGGCTCCAACACCACCGCTGTACTAGCGTGCAGGACCCGGGCTCCACCATCCCTGCTGTACTAGTGTGCAGGACCCGGGCTCCACCATCCCTGCTGTACTAGCGTGCAGGACCCGGGCTCCACCATCCCTGCTGTACTAGTGTGCAGGACCCGGGCTCCACCATCCCTGCTGTACTAGTGTGCAGGACCCGGGCTCCACCATCCCTGCTGTACTAGTGTGCAGGACCCGGGCTCCACCATCCCTGCTGTACTAGTGTGCAGGACCCGGGCTCCAACACCCCCGCTGTACTAGTGTGCAGGACCCGGGCTCCAACACCACCGCTGTACTAGCGTGCAGGACCCGGGCTCCAACACCCCCGCTGTACTAGTGTGCAGGACCCGGGCTCCAACACTCCCGCTGTACTAGCGTGCAGGACCCGGGCTCCAACACCACCGCTGTACTAGTGTGCAGGACCCGGGCTCCAACACCACCGCTGTACTAGTGTGCAGGACCCGGGCTCCAACACCACCGCTGTACTAGTGTGCAGGACCCGGGCTCCAACACCACCGCTGTACTAGTGTGCAGGACCCGGGCTCCACCATCCCTGCTGTACTAGCGTGCAGGACCCGGGCTCCAACACCACCGCTGTACTAGTGTGCAGGACCCGGGCTCCACCATCCCTGCTGTACTAGCGTGCAGGACCCGGGCTCCAACACCACCGCTGTACTAGTGTGCAGGACCCGGGCTCCAACACCACCGCTGTACTAGTGTGCAGGACCCGGGCTCCACCATCCCTGCTGTACTAGCGTGCAGGACCCGGGCTCCAACACCACCGCTGTACTAGTGTGCAGGACCCGGGCTCCACCATCCCTGCTGTACTAGCGTGCAGGACCCGGGCTCCAACACCACCGCTGTACTAGCGTGCAGGACCCGGGCTCCAACACCACCGCTGTACTAGCGTGCAGGACCCAGGCTCCAACA
Organism: Procambarus virginalis; assembly: GCA_020271785.1. Lineage (NCBI taxonomy): Eukaryota > Metazoa > Arthropoda > Malacostraca > Decapoda > Cambaridae > Procambarus > Procambarus virginalis. Next base: position 3,825 of record WNGS01141413.1, read on the forward strand.
CCACCGCTGTACTAGTGTGCAGGACCCGGGCTCCAACACCACCGCTGTACTAGCGTGCAGGACCCGGGCTCCAACACCCCCGCTGTACTAGTGTGCAGGACCCGGGCTCCAACACCCCGCTGTACTAGCGTGCAGGACCCGGGCTCCAACACCACCGCTGTACTAGTGTGCAGGACCCGGGCTCCAACACCACCGCTGTACTAGTGTGCAGGACCCGGGCTCCAACACCACCGCTGTACTAGTGTGCAGGACCCGGGCTCCAACACCACCGCTGTACTAGCGTGCAGGACCCGGGCTCCACCACCCCTGCTGTACTAGTGTGCAGGACCCGGGCTCCACCATCCCTGCTGTACTAGTGTGCAGGACCCGGGCTCCAACACCACCGCTGTACTAGTGTGCAGGACCCGGGCTCCAACACCACCGCTGTACTAGCGTGCAGGACCCGGGCTCCACCACCCCTGCTGTACTAGCGTGCAGGACCCGGGCTCCACCATCCCTGCTGTACTAGTGTGCAGGACCCAGGCTCCAACACCACCGCTGTACTAGTGTGCAGGACCCGGGCTCCAACACCCCTGCTGTACTAGTGTGCAGGACCCGGGCTCCAACACCCCCGCTGTACTAGTGTGCAGGACCCGGGCTCCAACACCCCTGCTGTACTAGTGTGCAGGACCCGGGCTCCAACATCCCTGCTGTACTAGTGTGCAGGACCCGGGCTCCACCACCCCTGCTGTACTAGTGTGCAGGACCCGGGCTCCAACACCCCTGCTGTACTAGTGTGCAGGACCCGGGCTCCAACACCACCGCTGTACTAGTGTGCAGGACCCAGGCTCCACCACCCCTGCTGTACTAGTGTGCAGGACCCGGGCTCCAACACCACCGCTGTACTAGTGTGCAGGACCCGGGCTCCAACACCCCTGCTGTACTAGCGTGCAGGACCCGGGCTCCAACACCACCGCTGTACTAGTGTGCAGGACCCAGGCTCCACCATCCCTGCTGTACTAGTGTGCAGGACCCGGGCTCCAACACCACCGCTGTACTAGTGTGCAGGACCCGGGCTCCAACACCCCTGCTGTACTAGTGTGCAGGACCCGGGCTCCAACACCACCGCTGTACTAGTGTGCAGGACCCAGGCTCCACCATCCCTGCTGTACTAGTGTGCAGGACCCAGGCTCCACCATCCCTGCTGTACTAGTGTGCAGGACCCGGCTCCAACACCACCGCTGTACTAGTGTGCAGGACCCGGGCTCCACCATCCCTGCTGTACTAGTGTGCAGGACCCGGGCTCCACCATCCCTGCTGTACTAGTGTGCAGGACCCAGGCTCCACCATCCCTGCTGTACTAGTGTGCAGGACCCGGGCTCCAACACCACCGCTGTACTAGTGTGCAGGACCCGGGCTCCAACACCACCGCTGTACTAGCGTGCAGGACCCAGGCTCCACCATCCCTGCTGTACTAGCGTGCAGGACCCGGGCTCCAACACCACCGCTGTACTAGCGTGCAGGACCCGGGCTCCACCATCCCTGCTGTACTAGTGTGCAGGACCCGGGCTCCAACATCCCTGCTGTACTAGTGTGCAGGACCCGGCTCCAACACCACCGCTGTACTAGTGTGCAGGACCCGGGCTCCACCATCCCTGCTGTACTAGTGTGCAGGACCCGGGCTCCAACACCCCCGCTGTACTAGTGTGCAGGACCCGGGCTCCAACACCCCCGCTGTACTAGTGTGCAGGACCCGGGCTCCAACATCCCTGCTGTACTAGTGTGCAGGACCCGGGCTCCAACACCCCCGCTGTACTAGCGTGCAGGACCCGGGCTCCAACACCCCCGCTGTACTAGTGTGCAGGACCCGGGCTCCAACATCCCTGCTGTACTAGTGTGCAGGACCCGGCTCCAACACCCCCGCTGTACTAGTGTGCAGGACCCGGCTCCAACATCCCTGCTGTACTAGTGTGCAGGACCCGGGCTCCAACACCCCCGCTGTACTAGTGTGCAGGACCCGGGCTCCAACACCCCCGCTGTACTAGTGTGCAGGACCCAGGCTCCAACACCCCGCTGTACTAGTGTGCAGGACCCGGGCTCCAACACCCCTGCTGTACTAGCGTGCAGGACCCGGGCTCCAACACCACCGCTGTACTAGTGTGCAGGACCCGGGCTCCAACACCCCGCTGTACTAGTGTGCAGGACCCGGGCTCCAACATCCCTGCTGTACTAGTGTGCAGGACCCGGGCTCCAACACCCCCGCTGTACTAGTGTGCAGGACCCGGGCTCCAACATCCCTGCTGTACTAGTGTGCAGGACCCGGGCTCCAACACCACCGCTGTACTAGTGTGCAGGACCCAGGCTCCAACACCCCCGCTGTACTAGTGTGCAGGACCCGGGCTCCAACACCCCCGCTGTACTAGTGTGCAGGACCCGGGCTCCAACACCACCGCTGTACTAGTGTGCAGGACCCGGCTCCAACACCACCGCTGTACTAGCGTGCAGGACCCGGGCTCCAACACCCCGCTGTACTAGTGTGCAGGACCCGGGCTCCACCTCCCTGCTGTACTAGTGTGCAGGACCCGGCTCCAACACCACCGCTGTACTAGCGTGCAGGACCCGGGCTCCAACACCACCGCTGTACTAGCGTGCAGGACCCGGGCTCCAACCACACCGCTGTACTAGTGTGCAGGACCCGGCTCCAACACCACCGCTGTACTAGTGTGCAGGACCCGGGCTCCAACATCCCTGCTGTACTAGTGTGCAGGACCCGGCTCCAACACCACCGCTGTACTAGCGTGCAGGACCCGGCTCCACCATCCCTGCTGTACTAGTGTGCAGGACCCGGGCTCCACCATCCCTGCTGTACTAGCGTGCAGGACCCGGGCTCCAACACCACCGCTGTACTAGTGTGCAGGACCCGGCTCCAACACCCCCGCTGTACTAGTGTGCAGGACCCGGGCTCCAACACCACCGCTGTACTAGCGTGCAGGACCGGGCTCCAACACCACCGCTGTACTAGCGTGCAGGACCCGGGCTCCCCATCCCTGCTGTACTAGTGTGCAGGACCCGGGCTCCAACACCACCGCTGTACTAGCGTGCAGGACCGGGCTCCAACACCACCGCTGTACTAGTGTGCAGGACCCGGCTCCAACACCACCGCTGTACTAGTGTGCAGGACCCGGGCTCCAACACCACCGCTGTACTACGTGCAGGACCCGGGCTCCACACCACCGCTGTACTAGTGTGCAGGACCCGGGCTCCAACACCACCGCTGTACTAGCGTGCAGGACCCAGGCTCCAACACCACCGCTGTACTAGTGTGCAGGACCCGGGCTCCAACACCCCGCTGTACTAGTGTGCAGGACCCGGGCTCCAACACCACCGCTGTACTAGTGTGCAGGACCCGGGCTCCAACACCCCGCTGTACTAGTGTGCAGGACCCGGGCTCCAACACCACCGCTGTACTAGTGTGCAGGACCCGGGCTCCAACACCACCGCTGTACTAGTGTGCAGGACCCGGGCTCCAACACCACCGCTGTACTAGTGTGCAGGACCCGGGCTCCAACACCCTGCTGTACTAGTGTGCAGGACCCGGGCTCCAACACCACCGCTGTACTAGTGTGCAGGACCCAGGCTCCACACCACCGCTGTACTAGTGTGCAGGACCCGGGCTCCAACACCCTGCTGTACTAGTGTGCAGGACCCGGGCTCCAACACCACCGCTGTACTAGTGTGCAGGACCCGGGCTCCAACACCCCGCTGTACTAGTGTGCAGGACCCGGGCTCCAACACCACCGCTGTACTAGTGTGCAGGACCCGGGCTCCAACACCCCCGCTGTACTAGTGTGCAGGACCCGGGCTCCAACACCACCGCTGTACTAGTGTGCAGGACCCGGCTCCAACACCACCGCTGTACTAGTGTGCAGGACCCAGGCTCCAACACCCCTGCTGTACTAGTGTGCAGGACCCGGGCTCCAACACCACCGCTGTACTAGTGTGCAGGACCCGGCTCCAACACCACCGCTGTACTAGTGTGCAGGACCCGGCTCCAACACCCCCGCTGTACTAGTGTGCAGGACCCAGGCTCCAACACCCCTGCTGTACTAGTGTGCAGGACCCGGGCTCCAACACCCCTGCTGTACTAGTGTGCAGGACCCGGCTCCAACACCACCGCTGTACTAGTGTGCAGGACCCGGCTCCAACCCCTGCTGTACTAGTGTGCAGGACCCGGGCTCCAACACCCCCGCTGTACTAGCGTGCAGGACCCGGCTCCAACACCACCGCTGTACTAGTGTGCAGGACCCGGGCTCCAACACCACCGCTGTACTAGTGTGCAGGACCCGGGCTCCACCACCACCGCTGTACTAGTGTGCAGGACCCGGGCTCCAACATCCCTGCTGTACTAGTGTGCAGGACCCGGGCTCCAACATCCCTGCTGTACTAGTGTGCAGGACCCGGGCTCCAACATCCCTGCTGTACTAGTGTGCAGGACCCGGGCTCCAACACCACCGCTGTACTAGCGTGCAGGACCCGGGCTCCAACACCCCCGCTGTACTAGCGTGCAGGACCCGGCTCCAACACCCCTGCTGTACTAGTGTGCAGGACCCGGGCTCCAACACCCCTGCTGTACTAGTGTGCAGGACCCGGGCTCCAACACCCCTGCTGTACTAGTGTGCAGGACCCGGGCTCCAACACCCCTGCTGTACTAGCGTGCAGGACCCGGGCTCCAACACCCCTGCTGTACTAGCGTGCAGGACCCGGGCTCCAACACCCCCGCTGTACTAGTGTGCAGGACCCGGGCTCCAACACCACCGCTGTACTAGTGTGCAGGACCCGGGCTCCAACACCCCCGCTGTACTAGTGTGCAGGACCCGGGCTCCAACACCACCGCTGTACTAGTGTGCAGGACCCGGGCTCCAACACCACCGCTGTACTAGTGTGCAGGACCCGGGCTCCAACACCCCTGCTGTACTAGTGTGCAGGACCCGGGCTCCAACACCACCGCTGTACTAGTGTGCAGGACCCGGCTCCAACACCCCGCTGTACTAGTGTGCAGGACCCGGGCTCCAACACCCCTGCTGTACTAGTGTGCAGGACCCGGGCTCCAACACCACCGCTGTACTAGTGTGCAGGACCCAGGCTCCAACATCCCTGCTGTACTAGTGTGCAGGACCCGGGCTCCAATCCCTGCTGTACTAGTGTGCAGGACCCGGGCTCCAACACCACCGCTGTACTAGTGTGCAGGACCCGGGCTCCAACACCACCGCTGTACTAGTGTGCAGGACCCGGGCTCCAACACCCCCGCTGTACTAGTGTGCAGGACCCGGCTCCACCATCCCTGCTGTACTAGCGTGCAGGACCCGGGCTCCACCATCCCTGCTGTACTAGTGTGCAGGACCCGGGCTCCAACATCCCTGCTGTACTAGTGTGCAGGACCCGGGCTCCACCATCCCTGCTGTACTAGTGTGCAGGACCCGGGCTCCACCATCCCTGCTGTACTAGTGTGCAGGACCCGGGCTCCAACACCACCGCTGTACTAGTGTGCAGGACCCGGGCTCCAACACCACCGCTGTACTAGTGTGCAGGACCCGGGCTCCACCATCCCTGCTGTACTAGTGTGCAGGACCCGGGCTCCAACACCCCCGCTGTACTAGTGTGCAGGACCCGGGCTCCACCATCCCTGCTGTACTAGCGTGCAGGACCCGGGCTCCAACACCCCTGCTGTACTAGTGTGCAGGACCCGGGCTCCAACACCACCGCTGTACTAGTGTGCAGGACCCAGGCTCCAACACCACCGCTGTACTAGTGTGCAGGACCCGGGCTCCAACACCACCGCTGTACTAGTGTGCAGGACCCAGGCTCCAACACCACCGCTGTACTAGTGTGCAGGACCCGGGCTCCAACACCACCGCTGTACTAGTGTGCAGGACCCGGGCTCCAACACCACCGCTGTACTAGTGTGCAGGACCCAGGCTCCACCATCCCTGCTGTACTAGTGTGCAGGACCCAGGCTCCAACACCCCTGCTGTACTAGTGTGCAGGACCCAGGCTCCACCATCCCTGCTGTACTAGTGTGCAGGACCCAGGCTCCAACACCACCGCTGTACTAGTGTGCAGGACCCAGGCTCCAACACCACCGCTGTACTAGTGTGCAGGACCCAGGCTCCACCATCCCTGCTGTACTAGTGTGCAGGACCCAGGCTCCAACACCACCGCTGTACTAGTGTGCAGGACCCGGGCTCCACCATCCCTGCTGTACTAGTGTGCAGGACCCGGGCTCCAACACCACCGCTGTACTAGTGTGCAGGACCCGGGCTCCACCATCCCTGCTGTACTAGTGTGCAGGACCCGGGCTCCACCATCCCTGCTGTACTAGTGTGCAGGACCCAGGCTCCACCATCCCTGCTGTACTAGTGTGCAGGACCCGGGCTCCACCATCCCTGCTGTACTAGTGTGCAGGACCCGGGCTCCACCACCACCGCTGTACTAGTGTGCAGGACCCGGGCTCCAACACCCCCGCTGTACTAGTGTGCAGGACCCAGGCTCCACCATCCCTGCTGTACTAGTGTGCAGGACCCGGGCTCCACCACCACCGCTGTACTAGTGTGCAGGACCCGGGCTCCACCATCCCTGCTGTACTAGTGTGCAGGACCCGGGCTCCAACACCACCGCTGTACTAGTGTGCAGGACCCGGGCTCCACCATCCCTGCTGTACTAGTGTGCAGGACCCGGGCTCCACCATCCCTGCTGTACTAGTGTGCAGGACCCGGGCTCCAACACCACCGCTGTACTAGTGTGCAGGACCCGGGCTCCACCATCCCCGCTGTACTAGTGTGCAGGACCCGGGCTCCACCATCCCTGCTGTACTAGTGTGCAGGACCCGGGCTCCACCACCACCGCTGTACTAGTGTGCAGGACCCGGGCTCCAACACCACCGCTGTACTAGCGTGCAGGACCCAGGCTCCACCATCCCCGCTGTACTAGCGTGCAGGACCCGGGCTCCACCATCCCTGCTGTACTAGCGTGCAGGACCCGGGCTCCACCATCCCTGCTGTACTAGCGTGCAGGACCCGGGCTCCAACACCCCCGCTGTACTAGTGTGCAGGACCCGGGCTCCAACACCCCCGCTGTACTAGCGTGCAGGACCCGGGCTCCAACACCCCCGCTGTACTAGCGTGCAGGACCCGGGCTCCAACACCACCGCTGTACTAGCGTGCAGGACCCGGGCTCCAACACCACCGCTGTACTAGTGTGCAGGACCCGGGCTCCAACATCCCTGCTGTACTAGCGTGCAGGACCCGGGCTCCAACACCACCGCTGTACTAGCGTGCAGGACCCGGGCTCCACCATCCCTGCTGTACTAGCGTGCAGGACCCGGGCTCCAACACCACCGCTGTACTAGTGTGCAGGACCCAGGCTCCACCATCCCTGCTGTACTAGCGTGCAGGACCCGGGCTCCAACACCACCGCTGTACTAGCGTGCAGGACCCGGGCTCCAACACCACCGCTGTACTAGCGTGCAGGACCCAGGCTCCCCTCACCTGAATATTGTACCTCTCAATTAGTTTTCTCCTCAAAGATTTATTGTCCAGGAAAAATGTCATACAATACCCCAGATAAACTACATCATTCACCGACTGTTTTATACAGGGAGCCGGTCGGCCGAGCGGACAGCACGCTGGACTTGTGATCCTCTGGTCCCGGGTTCGATCCCGGGCGCCGGCGAGAAACAATGGGCAGAGATTTTTTCACTCTATGCCCCTGTTACCTAGCAGTAAAATAGGTACCTGGGTGTTAGTCAGCTGTCACGGGCTGCTTCCTGGGGGTGGAGGCCTGGTCGAGGACCGGGCCTCGGGGACACTAAGCCCCGAAATCATCTCAAGATAACCTCAAGATATACCGGCAGGAAAACACCCATCGTTTTGGTTTCCAAATCCGCTTTGAAATTTGGTTTAACATTATATTGGGCGAGGTCAATACTCATACCACTTGGGCTGGACGGTAGAGCGACGGTCTCGCTTCATGCAGGTCGGTGTTCAATCCCCGACCGTCCACCAAGTGGTTGGGCACCATTCCTCTCCCACCGTCCCAACCCAAATCCTTACCCTGACCCCAGTGCTATATAGTCGTAATGGCTTGGCGCTTTCCCCTGATAGTTGCCTCCCGTGGGCGAGGTCACTATATTGTGTTTACCAAACTATTGATAATTGATAATCTAATCTCCGGAGAGATTAAATAAAAAAAGAGCATCGGTATCTAAAGATTATCCTTGACATTATACAGAAGATCTCATCACAAATGTAGGGAATTGAAGTGTCCTAATTGTTACATACAGATATCACAATAGCGTGATGCATCAAATACCACAAGGGCCGTGACGAGGGTTCGAACCTGCGTCCGAGAGGATCCGTGTAAGGTCAGTAGAACTCACGGTTGCAATTCTTTTTACCATGTCATAGCACAGTCGAGTAAGGCGCGTCTGAGATCCTCTCGGACGTAAGTTCGAATCGTCATCACGGCCCTTGTGGATTTGTTCTATCCTAATTGTCTTCACTAAAAATTCATAATAATAGTAATTCGTTTTGTCAGGGACAGGTAGCCTGGGAATATTTATCCGTTAGGCTTATATAGAGGTACTCCCTAAGGTCGAATTACTGACCTGCTCTAGAATGGGGCCTAACAACAGGTAACTAACTCCCAAGTACCTATTTACTGTTAGGTGAACAGTTGCATCAGGTGAAAGGAAACGTGCCCAACCATTTCTGTCTCGACTGGGATTCGAACCGCGATTCGCGATTGTGAGTCGAGACCGAACCTAATGTACTGTTATAATTAAGTGTACTGTTTTGATATCTCTATAGTTGACAGCAAAAATAACATATGTATATATTTCTTAGACGTTCATATATGTATATGTATATTTAGATCTAGATGTATGTATATGTGTATTAAAACATTGTGTGACTAGGTTCACAAGACTTACTTGCTTAGCTAAATGAACTGTGAGGTTCAGTCCCTGAACCTATTATGTTGGTCTGTAACCCTCTCCACCACCGCCGCAGGATGGGTATGGGGTGCATAATAAGTCAAATAAGTGACTCAACAAACTCATAAAGGTATTGCAACGCGCCCTTAACCTTCCTACTTGCACCTTATAAATAGTTATTACAATTAAAGCGTCTATATTTGACCCTTATGATTCAACCCGTCCTCGCAAATTCGTATAGTCAATATTGACTTATTAGTTACCTGTATAGGTGACATACTAAACATAATAGTTTCCCTTGAAAAGTTTCATAGAAAACACCGACCTTACCTAACCTACTTAGTATGTTAAAATAAGCATCTTATAGCTTCGTAATTACAATTGTTACTTAACCTATTATAGGTATAGGTTAGATAATAATTGTAATTTCGAAGCAATAAGATGCTTATCTTAACATACTAAGTAGGTTAGGCAAGGTCGGTATTTTCTATGAAGATTTTCAAGGGAAATTATTGTTAAGTATGTCACCTATGCACTTATTTAATAAGTCAATATTGACTATACGAATTTGCGAGGACGGGTTGAATGATTAAATAACATAAGGCATGCCATGAGCGCGACAGCCGTAACTTTACAGCAAATAAACAGTGTAAAACAAAGACGGCATGACAAGCGTGTGCGCCCTAACAAGTACACTAACAAAGACAGTGAGGAATACATACGGGGGCAGCCCAATTGTTCCGTTACTGCTGCTTGTTTGCACAAAGGGGTGGTTGGCTTGTTAGGCTCGTTTGAGTCGTGTTGGTAGATCGTTTTATTCGTGCATGGAGAGTTAGAGCGAGAGAGAGACAGGGGGTGAGAAGTAGAGTTGGTGAGGGGGAGTGTTGAGATGTGTGTGACGTGTGTGACTGTCTGAGGGGACGGTATTGTACCACACACACACACACACACACACACACACACAACACACACACACACAACACACACACACACACAACACACACACACACTACACCTTGACTTGTATACCATGCAAGGTGATGGAGAAGATCGTGAGAAAAAA
>WNGS01141420.1:0-10375 GCA_020271785.1 Procambarus virginalis
GGCGCCTGCAGGGTTATACATATCATACATACACATACTATTACGCTCTGGAACACGCATACAGCACACTGCTGTATGCCTGAAGACTCCAAGTGGGTGCAGTAGGAACCCCAGATTTCAATTCTTTTGACCATTCGTGGTCTAGTCGGTTAGAGCGTGTGCCTGGGGAATACCCAACGCATAGGTTCGAATCCTCACCAGGCTCCTACAGATTTTCTCACGATTAAATGTTATAAAAAACCTGGTGTTGACAGTGTGTTTAAATTCGATTTATATGTGGATATATAAAAGTGATTTTATGTGTTAATTACATTAAACAGTAAATTAAGGGGAATAAAGTATGATAAAAATTACTGCAGATGTTTTCTTCTTGTTAATAATATATTTTTTATCTTTTCAGGTAATATATAAAGTTTAACATCAGCTCCACGAGATAAGGTAGGTGATATAGTACATTTATATATATGTATATATTATATATATTTTTTTCATATAAAATATATAAGGGTACCACCTCTGGCTGCATTTGTAGGGACCATCGACCTCGATGAAGACGATATGTAGCATCTGGGGAGCCTTGTGTGGCTATATATATACATATATATATATATATATATATATATATATATATATATATATATATATATATATATATATATATATAATGTGCAGAAATAACACAAGGGAATGTTATGAGTTGAAAAATCCACACATGAATTTACTTAAAGGAATCTTGTGAGTGCTTACGTTTGCAATCTGTGTATGGCAAGGCCTCTGTATGGCAAGGCCTTCTGTATGGCAAGGCCTCTGTATGGCAAGGGCCTCGTATGGCAAGGTCTCTGTATGGCAAGGCCTCTGTATGCAAGGCCCTGTTGGCAAGGGCCTCTGTATGGCAAGGTCTCTGTATGGCAAGGCCTCTGTATGGCAAGGGCCTCTGTATGGCAAGGCTCTGTATGGCAAGGGCCTCTGTATGGCAAGGTCTCTGTATGGCAAGGCCTCTGTATGGCAAGGCCTCTGTATGGCAAGGGCCTCTGTATGGCAAGGTCTCTGTATGGCAAGGCCTCTGATGCAGGCCTCTGTATGGCAAGGGCCTCTGTATGGCAAGGCTCTGTATGGCAAGGCCTCTGTATGGCAGGCCCTGTATGGCAAGGCTCTGTATGGCAAGGCCTCTGTATGGCAAGGGCCTCTGTATGGCAAGGGCCTCTGTATGGCAAGGCCTCTGTATGGCAAGGCCTCTGTATGGCAAGGGCCTCTGTATGGCAAGGGCCTCTGTATGGCAAGGGCCTCTGTATGGCAAGGCTCTGTATGGCAAGGCCTCTGTATGGCAAGGCTCTTATGGCAAGGGCCTCTGTATGGCAAGGTCTCTGTATGGCAAGGCCTCTGTATGGCAAGGCCTCTGTATGGCAAGGGCCTCTGTATGGCAAGGTCTCTGTATGGCAAGGCCTCTGTATGCAAGGGCCTCTGTATGGCAAGGCTCTGTATGGCAAGGCCTCTGTATGGCAAGGGCCTCTGTATGGCAAGGTCTCTGTATGGCAAGGCCTCTGTATGGCAAGGCCTCTGTGGCAGCCTGTAGGCAAGGCCTCTGTATGGCAAGGGCCTCTGTATGGCAAGGGCCTCTGTATGGCAAGGCCTCTGTATGGCAAGGCCTCTGTATGGCAGGCCTCCCTCCTCCTCAGCACCTACACAACTCCTTTCAGTATTGTCAACGAAGCAGTTAGCCCCACTGAGAAGGTGGGGCTGACTGCTTCTTTGACTGCTGACTGCTTCTGATATCTTAGAAGGCAAGATGTAACTTCCAGACAGCCCTCCATGCTCCATTGCTCTCCATTACCCATCATTACCCTATTTTGACTTTTAATCACCCCTCATACTCCCCTATTTCACCCCAATATTCAGTTTGGACCATTATTTGTACACCTTATTCTAAATATCAGCTTTCGCGGGGTAATAGCTTTCTAACAAGCAGTTTAAGTCATTAAGCAACTATGGCCACTCTGTGGATGGTCTTAGGTGCGTCATGCAATACAGCTGTATCATAAATGATTTAGGGTAGTTTCCTTAGCCAAAAAACAGCAATAGGTAGTGAAGAAGTGTCATTTATACTACCAGAAGATCAAAGATTTTAAACGTTCTCGGGAGACAGTAGGTATGGAATTATGTATTTTGTAAAGTACTGTTCTTGAAATTTTTAACGCAAGGAAAATACATGTCTATGTAGACATGTATTTGACATGTATGTCTTATGCAGGCGAGGAGTCACAATAACGGGGCTGAAGTATGTTGACCAGACCACACACTAGAAGGTGAAGGGACGACGACGTTTCGGTCCGTCCTGGACCATTTTCAAGTGATTGTGAATGGTCCAGGACGGACCGAAACGTCGTCGTCCCTTCACCTTCTAGTATGTGGTCTGGTCAACATTAACTCTGATTGTTTATAGCGAGAGAGAAAAATTGTGAATTGTTCTGTGAATAACAGTCATTGATAGAGGGAGGAAGCAGGGAATTGTGATAATAAGCGTCTGGGAATGCTCGCATAGTATACATAGTATATATATGATACATAATCTCACAGAGTGTACATAGATAAATATGCGACTGAAAACTCACACCCATAAGTGACTCGAACCCATACTGCCAGGAGCACTCTGCAACTGGTGTACAGGACACTTATCCAGGAGTGGATAAGGTGCCTGTACATGAATGTGGGGACCATTCAGGCTTGTTCGCATACATAAATATGTATGCACTGTCACAGAGTGTTCATAGGTATATATAATGCATACTCCCACAGAGTATACATTAGGTATACATAGTATGCACTATGTAGTACTCATCCTACTGTTAGGTAGTATTTATAATAATGACGAGAACCATAGTATATATATATTGACGTAAAAGGCAATTAGAAAGTAGAAATCGGTACTATTGAATTTGGACAAACCGGAAACGTTTTTTTTATTGATGTTGTAAAGAAAACCTAACCTAACCTAGCCTTCCTAGGCCTAATACAAGCTTTCAGAGGCCTAATATAGCACATATATGTCCTATACTAGATCTAGGTGTATATATATACGTTTGGTTTTTAGCTTTATATTTTTCGGACTATAAGATGCATAGTACCAAATTCTACTATTTAATTGTCCATTATATCTATGTATGTACTATGGTCCCAGAGGCCTGCAACCCGTCCTCGCAAATTCGTATAGTCAATATTGACTTATTAAATAAGTGCATAGGTGACATATTTAACATAATAGTTCCCTTGAAAAGCTTCATAGAAAACATTGACCTTACCTAACCTACTTAGTATGTTAAGATAAGCATCTTATTGCTTCGTAATTACAATTATTTACCTATACCTATAATAGGTTAAGTAACAATTGTAATTACGAAGCTATAAGATGCTTATTTTAACATACTAAGTAGGTTAGGTAAGGTCGGTGTTTTCTATGAAGATTTTCAAGGGAAACTATTATGTTAAGTATGTCACCTATGCACTTATTTAATAAGTCAAAATTGACCATGCGAATTTTCGAGGACGGGTTGAGGCCTGATAGGTGGGTGGAGCTGAGACCACTCAGCCACCGTCTCCTGAAGAAGGAACTTGAAGGAGTAGTGGAACTTCGAGGTCAAGTTGGAGGAAGTTAGGCGTGACGCAGGTGAAGTTTGGGAAGACTAGATGGCTTAGTCTTCCCTTCAAACTTCAAGGGAAAGTTATGTGAGAAGGGCCAGACCTTTGTTGAGTAACTTCACGCACATAACTTAGCGTGGAAATTAAGATGGAGTTGCGAACGTAAGAGCTATTTAAGAACTTAAGAGCTAGTTACGAATACAAGAGTAAGTTATAAGTGCGAGAATGAGTTAAGAAGACGAGAATGAGTTAAGAAGACGAGAATGAGTTAAGAAGGCGAGAATGAGTTAAGAAGGCCAGAATGAGTTAAGAAGGCGAGAATGAGTTAAGAAGGCGAGAATGAGTTAAGAAGGCGAGAATGAGTTAAGAAGACGAGAATGAGTTAAGAAGGCCAGAATGAGTTAAGAAGACGAGAATGAGTTAAGAAGACGAGAATGAGTTAAGAAGACGAGAATGAGTTAAGAAGGCGAGAATGAGTTAAGAAGGCGAGAATGAGTTAAGAAGGCCAGAATGAGTTAAGAAGGCCAGAATGAGTTAAGAAGACGAGAATGAGTTAAGAAGACGAGAATGAGTTAAGAAGGCGAGAATGAGTTAAGAAGACGAGAATGAGTTAAGAAGGCGAGAATGAGTTAAGAAGGAAGGTTCCCCACTGTTAGGGCCGTTATTTTCGACAAGATGATTTTACAGAGTGCGCTGTTGCTCTATCTTCTGAATAACTACTTAATGAATAACGTACGAATAGTCTTTCCTTGGTAGCAATTCAATCAGAGGTGATCTGAAAACAGTAGAATCTTGCAAATACCACATATGATCTGGATCCTATGTTGTAACTCTTCCTCTTATAAATAAACAAATCCACAAGGGCCGTGATGAGGGATCGAACCTACGTCCGAGAGGTTCCCAGATGCGCCTTAATTGACTGTGCCACGACACGGTCAAAAGAATTGCAACCGGGCGTTCCCTCCGACGTGTATATAAATAACGGGTTTATTCCCATCCACTGCGATAATGTTACCCCATATTGAGAAAATCCATTTGGTCTGTTAGCTGGGCTCGAACCCACGACCATGGTATTGCAAAGCCGCATACTCAATCTGATCACCGCGTACTTCGTAGATTCAAGTTAAAGTGATTTATGTGCATTGTCCATATTGATAACAATATCTCCTGTTCTCGGATAACAGAACGCATGTTTCCTCTCTAGCATAGAGTGCCTGTAGCATAGAGTGCCTCTAGCATAGAGTGCCTCTAGCATAGAGTGCCTCTAGCATAGAGTGCCTCTAGCATAGAGAGCCTCTAGCATAGAGTGCCTCTAGCATAGAGTGCCTCTAGCATAGAGAGCCTGTAGCATAGAGTGCCTCTAGCATAGAGAGCCTCTAGCATAGAGAGCCTCTAGCATAGAGTGCCTCTAGCATAAAGAGCCTCTAGCATAGAGTGCCTCTAGCATAGTGTGCCTCTAGCATAGAGAGCCTGTAGCATAGAGAGCCGCTACCATAGAGTGCCTCTAGCATAGAGAGCCTCTAGCATAGAGTGCCTCTAGCATAGAGTGCCTCTAGCATAGAGAGCCTCTAGCATAGAGTGCCTCTAGCATAGAGTGCCTCTAGCATAGAGAGCCGCTCTGTACGTCTGACTTGTTGTCCTCAACAATCAAAGCCCTCTTATTTTTTGGCTATTTCTCTTTTTATTCATATTTTCGCCCGAACAGCCGCCTCCGTACTGGACGCAGCCTCTAAGGTAAATGATATATTGAAAGTTTTCACGAAACGTGTAATTGGGCTCGTCGAAGTTTTCCAAAGCCTCTTGTGTCTCGTAATACTCACAAAAGAGTTGCTAAGACAACTTTGAAGGAAGTGAGAGGCACCGCACAACCACTAGAGGGATGAAAAAGAAGAGAGTGGGCGGGCCAGCAAGAGAGTGGGCGGGCCAGCAAGAGAGTGGGCGGGCCAGCAAGAGAGTGGGCGGACCAGCAAGAGAGTGGGCGGACCAGCAAGAGAGTGGGCGGGCCAGCAAGAGAGTGGGCGGGCCAGCAAGAGAGTGGGCGGGCCAGCAAGAGAGTGGGCGGGCCAGCAAAAGAGTGGGCGAGCCAGCAAGAGAGTGGGCGGGCCAGCAAGAGAGTGGGCGGGCCAGCAAGAGAGTGGGCATCATTAACTCACTCTTGTATCATTAACTCGCTTCATCAATCAGTCAATTTGTAATCTTACCACCTACGGGGCTATTCATACCCGTGCAAACTCTTGCATGACTTAATCTTCATCAATCTTTGTATTCATCAATCTACAAACTCTGCCTTTGACAATGTTAACAAGAGTTAACAAAATGCATCTCTTAGCCTCAGACCAAATAAAAATGTGAAAGTGAACTTTGGAGAGTTAATATTTCAACTTCCTTCTCAGGGATAAGCAAATATATTGGTTAAATAAAGAAGATTCAAGCTAGAATCATTGATCTCGCCTGAGATTCTACCTGATTCTATCTCACCTAAATCGACTTCCTGTCGATTTCAGGTTGTATAACATGTTCCAGATCAGTGTGGGTTATGTGGCGGAGGCTAGCGGGCCAATACTCGCGGGTTCGAGTCCCACAAGAGCTTCAGTTGATGCCTCAATACCATCACCGGTGGAAGCTTGACAACCCGTCCTCGCAAATTCGTATAGTCAATATTGACTTATTAAATATGTGCATAGGTGACATACTTAACAATAGTTTCCCTTGAAAAGCTTCATAGAAAACACCGACCTTACCTAACCTACTTAGTATGTTAAAATAAGCATGTTATTGCTTCGTAATTACAATTGTTACTTAACCTATTATAGGTATAGGTAATAATTGTAATTACGAAGCAATAAGATGCTTATCTTAACATACTAAGTAGGTTAGGTAAGGTCGGTGTTTTCTATGAAGCTTTTCAAGGGAATCTATTATGTTTAGTATGTCACCTATGCAGGGTTGAGCTTGAATAACCAGTGGGTTATTGCTTGAACTAAACGACCTTCCAGTTCTCTGGAGGTAAAGAAAACGTGAAGAGGAGTCTTGTCGTGGGATCTGTTCTCCCAAATGAGGCATTTCAGTATTTCCTGAAAGAAAACGGGTGTGTAATCTCACGATATCCGAGCTGATATCATGTACACCAGGGATAATACGGTGATTATGTAACGTTATCGTCGCTTTGAGCACATTTATATGATAATATCGTCGTGGTCTCTACATGATATCGAGGATAATGGTTATCACGTGCTGAATACTTAAATACTCCAAGTGCTTGTGAATTCAAGCTTTCCGTTTTCTTTATTTAGAACAAAACTGTATTTTCCTCGTAATATAACAGAAAATACCACTGAATTTCCATATTAATAGTATATTTTAATTGAAATATAACCGAAAAAATCACTAAATTTATATTAATTCCGTAATGTAAGAACAAAATTGATAGTGGAATATTTTCTTCATTAATTTAAATTAACAGATACAGACAGACACTTATTGGACTAAACTGTAGCAGAGAAGATAGACGACCTTTCACAAACTGTATTCTCAGAGCTGTAGACGACCCTAAAACAGCATTTCTTAATTAAAAAAAATCTGTTATCAATAAAGGTGTTTTCTCAAATGTAATAAATTATTTAATTACACGATCATTTTGTGTGTCGTTAGACCTAGGATAGGCCTTGAGGGAGCCGGTCGGCCGAGCGGACAGCACGCTGGACTTGTGATCCTGTGGTCCTGGGTTCGATCCCAGGCGCCGGCGAGAAGCAATGGGCAGAGTTTCTTTCACCCTATGCCCCTGTTACCTAGCAGTAAAATAGGTACCTGGGTGTTAGTCAGCTGTCACGGGCTGCTTCCTGGGGGTGGAGGCCTGGTCGAGGACCGGGCCGCGGGGACACTAAAGCCCCGAAATCACCTCAAGATAACCTCAAGAAGGCCTGGTCAGGTGATTTGGGTTGGTTGATAATTAATTGTATCTGAAGTAAATGGATGAAAAATGTAGTTAAATGAGATGTGGTCTTGTGAAGTGAGCAAAACAATGTTTTAAAACACACTTATGTGACTTATTGTAAGTTGTGTGTAAAGTGTTATATACATAACATGAGGGAGGGTGTGGGAGGTTTAGTGGTTGGATTAACAAGTAATTAACCAGTGTTAACGATGATGGGATGAGTTAAATGTTAACTGCACAACCTATCACTTGGGTAAGCCTGTCCAATTTCCGACCAACCCCAAAGACTTTCAGGAATTTGTAATGGATTTTAGTATCAAAATTGGGGGTTTTCTCAATATTAAATTAATATATATTCGAATTTGGTGGATAATTAGGCCTAGCGCTTGTTAATTTAGATATTTTGGCTTTGTTAACAATTATATATATTTGCTGTACGTGGGTGAAGCAAAAAAAAAAACAGGTGAACGTTGACCAGAGGACGTGAACGAAACTGTTTGGGCCAAGTTTGAACTCAATAGAGAGTGGTAGGTAATGTTTTTTTATTATTTCACAAACAAGGGGATTTACGGCTGTGTTAACGAGCAGTTTGACCTTGTTGGTGAGGAATGCAGTTAAACGCGAGGCCACTAATTTGCATATGACGGCTCAGCAGTGCCAGGACTGGACAACTAATAGAAACAACCAATGGAAAACTTGACTACAATATTCAAGTGGGTCTCCTCGTGTGGTGGGTCCTCCTTGGACAGGTGTCCGCTGGATCGAGGTTCTATATGATCATGGGAAGACCTTCTAAGACATTGAAGCCATCCCAAGGAATTTGTAATCAAGGAATTAGATTATATTTGAAGCACAATTGCACTTAGGTACACTGATATCTTCATGTTAAAATTACTGAATAGTTGTGATAACACCCTTGTTGGATTGTATTATGATAACACACTTGCTGTCCTCTAATATGATAACACACTTGCTGTACTCTAATATGATAACACACTTGCTGTCCTCTAATATGATAACACACTTGCTGTCCTCTAATATGATAACACACTTGCTGTCCTCTAATATGATAACACACTTGCTGTACTCTAATATGATAACACACTTGCTGTACTCTAATATGATAACACACTTGCTGTACTCTAATATGATACACACTTTGCTGTCCTCTAATATGATAACACACTTGCTGTCCTCTAATATGATAACACACTTGCTGTCCTCTAATATGATAACACACTTGCTGTCCTCTAATATGATAACACACTCTGTCCTCTAATATGATAACACACTGTTCCTCTAATATGATAACACACTTGTCCTCTATATGATAACACACTTGCTGTCCTCTAATATGATAACACACTTGCTGGCCTCTATTATAACAGCCTTGTTGGCCTCTAATATGATAACACCCTCGCCAGACCGTGTTATGATAACCAGAGTGGTGACATATATTATTCCTTTGAGTGTAATTTGCATAATTTTTTTCAGGTAAATAATTAAACGTCCTCATTAACATAACGGAAACAGAGTTCGCTCTGAAATGAACACTACTGATTATTCGCTTTTAAATGGACGGTAGTTAGGTTATGAATGACCTCGGGCTTGTAGTTTAGTAATTACAGGTATGGCGTTAGTGGGAGGCTTTGTCTGTTGTGTATTGGTCTGTGGTGCTTGTGTGGGTGTGTGTGGTGTGTGTGGTGTGTGTGTTGTGTGTGGTTGTGGGTGTGTGTGTGTGTGTGTTTGTGTGTGTGTGTGGGTGTGGGTGTGTGGGGGGGTGTGTGGGTGTGTGTGGTGGGTGTGTGTGTGGGGGGGGGGTGTGTGTGTTGTGTGGTGTGGTGTGTGTGGGGGTGTGTGTGTGTGTGTGGGTGTGTGTGTGTGTGTGTGTGTGGGGGTGTGTGTGGGTGGGGGTGTGTGTGTGTGTGGTGTGTGTGTACTCAGCTAGTTGTGTTTGCGGGGTTGAGCTCTGGCTCTTTGGTCCCGCCTCTCAACTGTCAATCAACTGGTGTACAGGTTCCTGAGCCTACTGGGCTCTTATCATATCTACACTTGAAACTGTGTATGGAGTCAGCCTCCACCACACAGATCCGCCTTACACATTTCAATACATGTGTATGTGTGTTATTAATTGGATATATGAGAGCATAAGAATGGAAGTAACTGCAAAGGGCCTGTTGGCCCATACTTCCTCTTGATGCATCTATATATATATACTGTATATATATATATATATGTCCCCAGGCTTCATTCACCAAGGGAAGCTCTCCATGCGTGATTGGGGAGCATGTACCCTCCTGGATAACAATGTTCAACAGTTTTCAAAAGTTCAGACGTGAATGCAGGCGAGGAGTCACAATAACGTGGCTGAAGTATGTTGACCAGACCACACACTAGAAGGTGAAAGGGACGACGACGTTTTCGGTCCGTCCTGGACCATTCTCAAGTCGATTGTTTGACCATTCTCAAGATTCTTTAGAGGTGAATAGTCCCTAAGCCAGGGAATAACTCTTTGTTAAAAGCCTCCGCTTACAGACTTCCTGTTTCGAAATACCCTTTGTTGTTAAAATTCCCCGTACGATCCTGAGGACAACTAATCACCGTCACTCAGGTTAATTAGACGTCAGTGGGTTGAGGCTTTGTGATATGTATGTAAATGTAATCAACTTACAGCTAACGAAGCTTCGGGAAAGTACTTCGCTGTAATCGCGATACTATTGGAAAGTTTGTTAACGTGATAACGTAGATAACGTGTTAACATCGTTAATTAATCCTTCTCACTTCATGTGAAGTGGGAATTAAGGGAGC
>WNGS01141434.1:0-11212 GCA_020271785.1 Procambarus virginalis
CGTCCCATCCCAAATCCTTATCCTGACCCCTTCCCAGTGCTATATGGTCGTAATGGCTTGGCGCTTTACCCTGATAAACTCCCTCACTGCTGCATCAGGACTTCCCCAATGCCGGTGCTGCTGTCATCGACATTAAGGACGAAGACTTTCTTCACATCTAGCGAGGCGAGAATGGCATTAGTACACAGTAATGCTTTTAGCTGTTCAAATACAAAGGTGTGTAAATTAGTCCAAACGTATTTTTGCTTATGGCTGGTAAGGTTGATGAGAGGTGTAGCCACGAAACTGAAGTTCCTGCTAAAACGACGATAGTATGATGCTAAACCTAGAAAACGCATAAGCTGTTTTCGTGAGGTAGGCTGAGGGTATTGGTGAATAGCTTGTAGATGAACGCCAAGAGGTGCTATGCTTCCACTGCCTACTATATGACCGAGATAGCGCACTTTACCTTTGGCAAACGTGGACTTGCCCAAATTAATGTTGAAGCCAGCCTGGAGAAGCTTGAAGAACACCCGTTATAGGTGGTCTTTCCAAGTGTTGGTGGCAACAACGATGTCATCCAGGTAGGCGTAGGAATCGTCAAGGTCTTGGATGACGATGTTGACAGCTCGCTGGAAGGTAGCTGGGGCATTGCAGAGTCCTAAGGGCAGTCGCTCATATCAAAAGAGGCCTAAAGGAGTGGAGAAAGCAGTGATGTCCTTAGCGCACTGTGTAAGATTGATCTGAAAATAGCCCTTTTAAGAGGTCAATTTGTGAGAGAAACTTGGCGTTACCGATGGCATCAAGAATATCGACGATGCGAGGCAAGGGACAGAAATCCTTTACAGTGACTGTGTTTAGTTTACGATAATCGGTGCAGTCTTACCTTGCCGGAGCTGGTGGCTGAGCGGACAGCACGCTGGACTGTGATCCTGTGGTCCCGGGTTCGATCCCGGGCGCCGGCGAGAAACATTGGGCAGAGTTTCTTTCACCCTATGCCCCTGTTACCTAGCAGTAAATAGGTACCTGGGTGTTAGTCAGCTGTCACGGGCTGCTTCCTGGGGGTGGAGGCCTGGTCGAGGACCGGGCCGCGGGGACACTAAAGCCCCGAAATCATCTCAAGATAACCTCAAGATGGTTTCCCTCTTCTGCGAACTGCATCATATAGTATGGTTGATGGATTGGCATTGTTTCAGGAAGCAGCTTGATGTGATGGCGCACTACGGTACATTCCTGCGGACTTTCTTAGAACAAGTCTCTATTAGCAGAGAATAGTTAGATGAGAGGAGCACGTTATTGGAATCCTGTGAGTATTTAAGAAGATCGTTCCTAATTTCAGAGTTAGAGATCACTGGGTTAGTCACTACAGTCAGGAGGAGAAGCAGGGTAGCTATCACTATGGGTATATGTATCCGTGAAAGCGGATACGGACATCAATACAGTTGGAGGATTACCTTGGTACTGCTTGAAAAGATTGATGTGACAGAGATGGGTCTTACGCCGCCGATCAGGAGTCTCTAGAATGTGCTTATGATTGTTCCTACATTCTTTGATGCGGTATGAACCTGAAAATTTTCTCTAGAAGGGGGAGCTGGGATAGGAAAGTATGCCAAAACGAAGTCTACTACCTTGAATTTCCTGACTTTAGTAATTGATCAAAATGTACTTTCATTTTATGGTGAGATGTTGACAAGTTAGCACAGGCAAATTGATGTACTCTTTCAAGGGTGCGTCTCAAGTATTTTAAGAAACTGAGACACGTTAAGGGAATCAATGAAGATGTTAGAGGTCAAGGAATCTTTAAATGCTTTTAGGGGAGTATGCACTTACGACCGTAGAACATCTCAAAAGGAGATGTTCTACATAAGAATGTAGAACTCATTAGGAATGCACTTCCTAATGAGTCCCCCAAGGGACTCATTAGGAAGACTTCTAAAAATACACACGATAAGTTCTAGTTGCGAATCCCAATCTTTCTCTGTACTAATGCAAAATTTTCTTAAAAGTGACTTGAGAGTTTGATGGCTACGTTCTAGAGATCCCTGTGAAGCAGGATGATTGGGGCTAGACAATACTTGTGTGATGTTGAACTCTTTAAGGATGTTCTTAAATAAGTCACTGGTGAAGCTTGTGCCACAATCGCTCTGAATCTCTCGTATTCGTAACTATCCCGTAGTTAATCCATACTGTGTGAGGATCTTTAGAAGGTGCTTAACAACTGTAGCAGCCGTAATGTTCTTGACCGGAACTGCTATAGGAAACCTGGCGGTAGGACACATGATAGTAATGATGTAGAGGTTGCCGGAGCTAGTTCATGGTAGCGGCCAGACGCAGTCGATAATCAGTTTGCTGAAGGGCTCTGAAGACACAGGAATAGGAATCAGTGGTGCTTTAGGAATAGGAACATTAGGCTTACCTGCCATTCGACATGTATGACAAGTGTTCTTGAAGGTCCTCACGTCTCGTTACATGCCTGGCCAATAATACTCCTGCATGATAGGTTTTGTTGATCCCATAATGGGACATCGGGCCATGGGCAAAGTCAATTATGTCTTTACGTAATGAGAGAGGAACTTCCAACTGATCAATATTAGCCCAATCATCCTCTCCCTTTAATTTAGTGGGTCAGAATCTGCGATATAAGATTTGATTATCATTCAAAATATAACTAGGGATAGAAGCAGTCAGAGTTTGAGCCTGTAAGAATAAGGGAGTTAATGATAGGTCAGCTTGCTGTAATTTACAGAACTCCAACCGGTTGAGATTCCGTGAGAGGCCTTGTGGATCTTCAGGGACAGTTGGAGCTACTTGCTGTGGTTGAGCGGCTTGAACACGTGTAGTCATTAGGACAGGCTGGGAGATGTCTTTGGTTTCGTCGGTCACTGGTACCTCTTATGCGGCATGCTTCATTACAGGGTTTACTGTAGCAGTCACAGACCAGGAGTTTGTCACAGATGATCAGGATCGTGGAGTCCTGTTGGTCAGCCAAGTCGTTGCCCAAAAGAAGTTGAATTCCTGGCATGGGAAAAGGTGACTTATGATGTCCCTCATGGCGACTTGGACTTCTCCACGTACGAAAGAACAATCCAGGTGGACTCTAGCAAGTGGGAGTGGTTGCAGTGAGGTCGGTGATGAGGACGCTTTCTCCTGTGTAGGTGACCTTGGGTGCAGCAGCTTTCAGGAGTATGCTTTGGAGAGCAGCTGTGTTCCTCAAGATGTTCACTTGGACCTTTCCGTTAGAATTTCTATCGTTGGCAGAGACAGTTCTGGATGCACGTCTCTGTGGAATAAGCAGAGATCAGAAGCTGGAACATGGGTATGCATAACAGGCGTATAAGGCTTAGGAGGTTGAGATTTAGGCTTATGTGAATCGTTCCTAGTTTTACAAATGAGGGTTGGTACATTTTTCGATTGTGTGTCCATATACTTTACAATACCTACAGTAGAGTGCATAGTTAACATCGTCATGACTCACTTTAGCAGGGCTGGATCAAGATGGTTTACTGGAATAAGAGTCATATGAATTAAGGAATTAAACTATAGGTATCAGTCAACTGCGCACACTTACTGAGGTTGGTTTCTCCTTTATCTGTAAGGTTAAGACGTAGGGGTTTGACACACGGCGCATAAATTCTTCCATGAGGATGAGGTTGATAAGCTCAGGAAAAGTGGTGATCTGGGCGGACTCCAGCCACTTCATAAAGTATCTGGTTTTATTCTGAGTAAACTCTACATTGGTGTTTGCACAGGATTTAACATAATCTCTGAAACGACGTCTGTAACTTTCTATCGACAAGAGATAAGCGTCCAGAATTGCTTGCTTCAGTACCAGGTAATTAGTCTCGGTGGCAAGAGTACTGAGGGTCAAGGCAGCTCTACCTGTAAGATCGAATCGAAGGAGTATTGACCATTGGTTCTGAGACCAGCTGAGTTGAGTAGCTAACGCCTCAAATGAGGTAAAAAATTAATTCACTTTTGTCTCCACAAAAGGCGGCATCATTTCAATACACCGAGTCACATTAAAACGTACCGGGAGGTTGGAGTCTGCTTAATGGCTCTGAGCGGTGTGGGTAGTTTCAAGTTCCTGTTGTCGAAACTCTTAGAGTGGCAACAGCTTTCTCTTGCTCCAGACGGAGAGCGGAGGCAGCTTTCTCTTGCTCTAAGCGGAGCGTGATGGCGGCTTCTTGTTCTTGTAGCTGAAGTCTCTCTCGTTCACGTTCACATTGCAGATCAGCATTTTCTTGCTGTCGCTGACGTTTCAGGTCAGCTTCTTCTTTCTGTCGTTGACGTTCCAATTCTATTCGTTGTTCTTGGAGCAAGAGTTGTTCATTCTCTCGTTCTCGATGGAGGGAAGCTTCTTCTTCTTGTCGTTGATGTTCTAGGTAAGCTTATTGTAATCTCATCACTCATTTCCCTTCATAAGCCTCTGTTTCCATGTAGGCTAATTTGATCTTCAGCTTCATGACGGCGAGTGCAGTCTTAATCGGCAATCGGTATCGGCAATTTGATGTTGTTCCTGCAGCTCTGAAGTGATAAGATCATTATCAATCAAGTAATCTAGTATCATATTATGAAGATCAGTTTTGTTGGCTCCATGGGGAGGTAAGATATGATATTCCGTAGTAAGGGTTAGTAACCTGGCTTTGGTGGCGCGAGTGAGGTTACCAACTTCGTCCTCCGGGTTGGAACGGAAGGCAGCTTAGCGAAACATGGTTTACAGTACAGAGGTAAGTAAATAAATGCAAGAATAATGTGACTGTCCTCCTGTAAGTGAACCAATACGTGAGGTTTATTCGACTGACAAAGATTATGTGATAACAGGCACGGGAATGGTTGTATAGGACTGGCAACTTGTAACTATCCTGTAGGGTAATAATATAATTACAGGATAATTTACTGAAAGATAAGTGTGAGAGTTTTTGGCTGACTTAAGTCAGTGGAATGAATAAAATTGGTATAAGGAATTGAGCTCGGAAAATTTCTAAGAATTTTCTTTATTCTTTAACCTTTATTCCTGTCGTGATATTCAACTGGGTCGCCTGAGGAAGGACTTGCTTAGCTAACACACCAGTGTAGTAAGCAGCTTATTCCTCACTTTGGGACCCTGTACGAACAATTGACTAGGCGCGAGCAAACGCCGAGACCCCAATGAAATTGAAATCCCCTCCACTTTGGTCGTTGACCTTCGTAAATCGCCGAAGCGAATCTAACGAGTAGGTCCTGGGCTCTCACAACAATAATTTATTGTTGTGTAGTGCCGTATATTTGATCCAAAGCTCAGAATAAGTCTCAATTTGAATAGTCGAGTGTGAAGAACATTTGCATAACAATAATAATGTGTGGGGGTGTAACGAAAAGACAGTGTTAAACATAACAACTTAGTTTATTCAATAAAGTACTAACTACTACAACAAAACAAAGGAGATGTCATTGACGTTACTCGAAATCCTTCCTGTGACACTATCAATGACAGCTAGACACCAGCCCCTCGGACTGCATAATGAACTAACTCGAACATAAGCGTGACCACAGAGGAATCAACAAGCAAGCAAGAACTAACAGATCTATAATCACAATTACAACAAATGACACAGTGGGTTCTGAAACACGTCTCCAGTAACCTCCTAACTGTTCTACGCCTCAGTGCAGTCTACACCTGCAATAGCGGTTGCAATGCAATCAAATCAGTAGTCTTTCAATGACATCAATAACTAATGGGTTCACTGGCAACTCCAGCACCCTTCCTCAAATTAATCTTTACGTTAACACTTCGTCCCACGGACGATCAACAATCAATAACAATTGATTTACGTTAATAACAATAACATTTACGTTAATATAATAACCTACTCTTACAACTGTCACTAGTAACGCGGAAATTACACAACACTCTACCCGTCGAGCATTCAGTGAGAAAATCCCAT
Organism: Procambarus virginalis; assembly: GCA_020271785.1. Lineage (NCBI taxonomy): Eukaryota > Metazoa > Arthropoda > Malacostraca > Decapoda > Cambaridae > Procambarus > Procambarus virginalis. The sequence goes on from WNGS01141434.1 coordinate 5,904, forward strand.
TAATCCCTGTACTACAAGACAGCTGATTAATCACTTTACTAGTTACGTTAATTTACGTTAATCGGTTACTAATCACTCAGCGATGGTAAACTCTGATTTACAATGTCCAAAGTGCTAAGAGAACGGTAATCACTCGTGATTACCTTTAGAGTAATTAATTACTATCCTCAAGATCAATAATTAAACAGTTAAATACGCAACCTTTCACACTGGCTCAGCAATTTACATTAAGGTATGAATTCCGTCTGAGCCTTCCATACTCAGACCAATTCAGGTGGCTAATAACAGTAATTAGGCACAATGTTTACGTTATTCTAAAATGACGTTACTCTTCCCACGAGTCAATCAAGTGCCGGTACTTCCGGACATAAATAACGACGTTACGTTAATGGAACAATGTAGCCTTCGTGTGAGTCGATCCAACAAGGATCGAGATTAATTACTTTGACTTCCTGAAACACGTCAGTTACCCGGCTCACTGACCGCTAATTACGACAGACAATACTCTAATTCTTATCTGGCTGATGGCTTGGCTCCTTGAGACTACCGTAGCTGCTTGCAGGAAAGTAAATTAACCCAAACGTATTCTACGTTACTCAAATTGTCAAAGAACAAATTCTCTTAAAGCAATGGGCGTTCCCTTGGTTACGTTATATTCATTGCCTCGCAATCACCTCCCTGAATACTGGACTTCGATGTCCTACCAGATAAACAGGATAATATATGTATACCCAAGTACTCGTCTACAGCCGAGTTCACCCACAACAATGACAATCACACTAACAAATCACAGTGATTTACGTTACAATCCGGTTGCAATGACAATACTGCAGAACCTAGTAAAATAACATACAGGACATGAACCCTCTAGAACACTGCCCCACAATGACTTCACTGAACTGCAGTCACCCACGGTGATTGCTCAACTCTAGCAACAATCACTAACAATGACAACCCCTTTGCAACAACACACACGGCAAGTACTCTAATTTCCAAACATTAGAATACTGCTCAACATTTACTTACTTACTTACTGTTGCAAATGACCCCAGTGCTCTCAATAACCCCTAGAACATAGGTCCCAAATTTGCAATCACCACACAGTAAATAACACAATAACACTGGGCACCGTGACACTACGATTATATATATATATATAGATAATTACTGCTGACACATGTAGCCTACAGCTATCAAACGTTATTGGGAACACTAAGGAGATCTCGCACTTCTTAAATCACATGGGCGAGTGATTTATCGATCACGCATGCCGAATAAACACTCCCGAGTTTTACGTTACTCGACAGAGCGAGGGATGTCACTCCCGACAGCCTCATCACTCACCAAATTCTACCAAAATTACGTTAATACTGCAACCACAATATATATATATATATATATATATATATATATATATATATATATATATATATATATATATATATATATATATATATATATATATATATAAATCTCACTTGTCACGGCCCTGGGAACAATACAAGAAATTAAAACCACATTGTGGCACACTCCACAATAATCATTGCCAGAAATCACTGACGTTACCACATACCTGAGCGCTCAGTGTTGGAATTCCACACCTGCAAGACTTACACATGGAAATGATATCACTCCGTCCCACGGACGATCAAGAATGATTTAATTACCACAATGGAATAATATAATTATTACATGGACATCCTCTCAGTCCTTGGCTAATCTATGTAAACTCTGTTCCCGTGTGTACCCACACACACACACACACTCTGTACGTCTGTGTACACAAGACGTAAGTCCCCTCAGGACTGACAAGATGACAACAAGGGTGATTATCTCCTCGTCCACACTTCACTTCACCTCACAGGTGCTGCGTGACAATGCGACGGAACACTTGACCTCGAATTCAAGCTTTAGAGACTACTAATCACCAGAAATACACACAATAGGTACTTACTCATGCATACTGCCGGCTCACACACACACGTTCCCATACATCAGGCACCCCGCTATGGGTGGCTGGCTCACAGTGGTGGTAGGCGGGCTGGTTGGTACCTCAGCGGTATCTTTCGTACAATTGGCGCGCACATGAACCCTCCCACAACACGGCTTGTTTCGTACCCTCGACCCACCGGTGAAGTGAAGCGTTCGTACCCTGGTGACGCGTGTGGTGTCTGTGTGTAGGTGAGATAGTCTTGGTAGTAAGGTTGATGTAAAGTCATTCCTGGTTACTGACTTTAATAATAATAAACGATTACATGATAGAGTAGCTCCCAAGCTTGGCAGGCGTCCTGTGTGCTGTTTACCTTCTCTAGTCTAGTGGCGTCCAGCCGCTGCACATAGAAAACGGATGGTACCATTTTCTGTGAACATGACATCCCTCCTTTTCTTTAAAAAGAATGAATACAGGATGTCTACCATGCTTGTAGCACAAAGCAAAGTTATTGACACAAAGTAAGTTTTTAACATATCAAGAGATATTGCATACATTTAACATTAATTAAACACACAAAGAATTTAAACAATCTTTACCACAAAGGATTTCAATGTTAAAAATACATATGCAATGTTAAACAAACATGAAAGAAACTGTAATACAAAGTTACAAAATATTGAATGAGAGATCTGCATTATTCAAACAATATTAAATTTAGTTCAGCATAACAAGTAAATACTTTGCATTACATAGGAACACAATTAATCATCATATCGTGTAGGGCGTTTAACATGTCGTTTTGGACGAGAGTCCTTAAATACAAAAACATCCCTCGATGAATTGTTTATCGAGTTATAACTCATTTTTTCTTTTTCTTTTGCACGACTTTGCACTTCATCATTTTCTACACTATTTGGAATCACTTTGAAATAAGCCATATTACGTGTTATACTATGATCTCTATTACTCGCTGTTACCATAGTTCCTTTTACACTAATCACTTTATATGGTTTTGTATCATACGGCATATCTAGCTTTCCCTCTTTTTCTTTTTAACGAGAACAGTATCTCCAACCTTTATGAATTGTTCCTTTGCACGTTGATCATGAGCAATTTTCATTTTGCCCTTGGCTAGTGCATCCTTCTGAGCGAGACGTTTATCCGTTACTTGGCTGGCATGACAGGTAGTGCGATCCTCATAGGACGTCCAAATAAAAGTTCGCCAGGCGACTTGCCCAGTGTTCCATGCGGTGTTGCACGGTAGTTCCTGAGAAAAGCATACATAGCTTGTTTCCAGGATCGTCCTTCGGCATGAGCACAGCGTACAGCTTTCATGAGAGGTTGCATGAATCTCTCGACTTCTCCATTTGCTTGTGGATGTAGTGGCATCACACGGCGGTGTTTGAATCCAATATGCTCAGCAAAGTTGACAAAGTCTTGTCCATTAAATGGCGGTCCATTGTCCGTCTTGACAACTTCAGGAATGCCAAAGTTTGAAAAGATCTTGTCGAGTTTCGGGATGACAGCCTTTGCAGATGTGGAAGTGATGATTTCTACTTCTGGATAACGTGAGTGATCATCAATGACTACCATCAAGTACTCTCCAGTTGGTAGCGGTCCACAGAAATCCATCGATACTTCCATCCATGGTGCAGCAGGTAGTGGTGAAGGTTGTAGAGGTGTTGGTCTTGAAGTATCCACTGCAGCTTGGCAAGGGACACAGGCATCATGCATGTCCTTAGCTTGACGATCAATGCCAGGAAACCACACCTTTTCTCGTAGCAGCTGTTTGGTCCTTACAAGACCTTGGTGTCCTTGATGTGCAAGCTTCAGAGCACGTTGCTGGAGAACAGCTGGAATGACGATACGAGTACCTCGCAGCACGGTGTCGCGTTGTTGCGTAACACTTAATTCTGTCTGGATGCGTTCAAGTGCTTTGAATGCATCTTGGTCAACTCCTGAGGGTGGGATGCGTGGAAACTTTTTCTTAGTCAATGCATCCACTGTTGCTTGCAGAGTTGGGTCCTCTAGGGTTGCAGTACGTATTTCATCAAGAGTGAGAGCCTTAGGGACTGCATCACAGGTTACAGAGTGTACATATTCCTCGGCAACTTGCTGATGCTTGGTGATGGTGAAACTGTTGGCAGGATGTCGACTGATGTAATCAGCGGGATTGCCTGCACCTGGCTTGTATTTCACCGTAAAGTTGTATGGTTGCAGACGAAGAGCCCATCTCTCAATGCGAGCTGGTGGTTTGGACTTTGGATTATTGAAGATGGTCTCCAACGGTTTGTGGTCAGTGACTATCGTGGTAAAGGGTGCACCAAGCAGATACACATTGAAGTGTTCACAGCCCCATACAAGAGCAAGAGCTTCCTTCTCTGTCTGACTGTATCGTTGCTCAACATCTGTGAGAGAACGGCTGGCGTAGGCAATTACTACTCTTGAATCTGGTTGACCAGGTTTGTGTTGGGCTAACACAGCACCTAAACCAACAGGACTAGCATCCACCGTTAACTCAGTGTCCATTGATGGATCAAAGTATGCAGCAGTCGCATTTTCTACTAGTGCATCTTTCACAGCATCAAATGCATTTTGCTCGACATCGCTCCAGTACCATGATGCATTTTTCTTCAGGAGCTCACGTAGAGGCTTCGTAATGGTAGCAAAATCTGGAATGAAGCGAGAACAGTAGTTTGCCATTCCCAGAAAACTATGTACTTCAGTGGATGTTGAAGGAGGTGCAGCATTCTTGATATCTGCAACTTTCTTAGGATCTGGAGACAGACCTTTGTCACTAAGTACATGTCCAAAGAATTCAATTTTATGTTGATTGAACTCACACTTTGCTCGGCTTAGCGTCAAATTCTTTTCTCGTAAGCGTTGCAATGTTGCACGAAGAGCTTTGTCGTGTTCAGCTTGGGTACGGCCATAAACAATGATGTCATCAGACATGTTGTCAGCATTAGGTATATCTTGCAATACCTGGCTGATGATGTGCTGGAATACTTCAGCAGCACTGTTAATACCAAAACTCAGGCGCTTGTACCTATACAGACCTCGATGTGTCGTAAACGTTGTGATGAATCGACTCTCATCATCAAGTTCAAGCTGATGATAGCCCTTGTTTAAATCTAACTTGCTGAATACAGTTGCACCATTCAAGCGGTATATCATATCATCTACAGTGGGTGTAGGATGGCGTTCACGCATTATTGCCTTGTTGGGAACACGCATGTCTACACAAATGCGTATCTCATCTGGATTCTTCGGCTTTGGTGGAGTGACAATTGGGCTTACCCATGGTGTTGGGCCTGTTACCGGTTCAATGATATCTAGTTCTATCAGCCTATCCAGTTCGGCATCGACTTTCCGG
>WNGS01141439.1:0-10277 GCA_020271785.1 Procambarus virginalis
GTGAGCGAGAATAGGATTAGAACAGAGGAGGAATTGAGTTGTTCGAATGCAACGGTTTGCTCCCTGGTCCAATTATACCGTTGCTTGGGACTGGTTAAGGTGATTAAGGGGGTTTGCAACAGTGCTAAAATTCTTCACAATCCTACGGTAATAGGAAGCAAGACCAAGGAAGCGCAGGAGCTGCTTCCTGGTAGTAGGCTGTCGATACTGTTGGATTGCTTGAATGTGGATATTTAACGGAGCCAGCTGCCACTCCCTATAACATGACCCAGGTACCGCATTACCTTTCGCGAAGGTGGACTTGCCCAGATTGATGGTGAGGCCGGCTTTCAGGAGCTTGTAGAACAATCGTTGTAGCTGGAGCAGGTGTTCGCTCCAGGTGTTGGATGCTACCACGATGTCATCCAAATAGGCGTAGGTGTTGTCCAAGCCCTGGATGACGCGGTTGACAGCTCTCTGAAAGGTGGCCGGGCATTGCAGAGTCCAAAGGGAAGGCGATTGTACCTGAAAAGCCCGAACGGGGTTATAAAGGCAGACAGTACTTTAGCTCGCTCCGTTAAACTCACCGGTAGTAGCCCTTGAGTAAGTCTACCTGAGACAGGTAGCGGGCATTACCAATGGCATCAAGTATGTCGTCTATCCTGGGTATTGGGTAGGCGTCCTTCACTGTGACCCGGTTCAACTTCCTATAATCCGTGCAAAGACGGATTTTGCCGTGAGGTTTGGGTACCAGGATGCATGGTGAGGCCCAGGGGGACTCACGGGGTAGCCAGTCCATGGTCCAAGAGATACTGTACCTCAGCACGCATGACTTCCGTTTTGTTAGGGCTGATTCGGTAGAATGGTTGGCGAATCGGCTGGGTGTCAGGTAGCAGTTGGATGTCGTGCCGAGTCACAGTACACTCTTGGGGATCATCTCGAAACAACTCCTGATGTTCTGATGAGTTTGATGAGTGAAGCACTATTATCGTCCTGAAAATGATTGTGAAGGTCAGTAAGGATTTCCGAATTAGAAAGCGCTGTCTCAGTGTCAGTGTTTTCGGAAGGAGAAGCAGGGAAGGTCTCACTGTGGCTGTATGGACCTGTAAATGAGGTGAAATTGGTTAACACAGTGGGAGGAACCCCTTGATAGGGCTTGAGTAGATTGATGTGGCACAGCTGGGTCTTCCGCCGCCTATCGGGGGTCTCGAGAACGTAGTTGAAGTTGTTCCGGCACTCCTTAACACGGTAGGGTCCTGAGAACCTGTTCTGCAAAGGAGAACCTGGGATAGGGAAATAGGCAAGAACTAAGTCTCCCGGTTTAAACTTCCTTACTTTGCAGTGCTGGTCGTAACGAGTCTTCATCCTCTCTGGGCTTTCTGTAGGTTGTTGCTGGCAAAGGAATGGACCCTCTCTAGAATGTGTCGGAGGTTTTGAAGATACTGGGGCACATTCTGATGCTCACTGAAGGTGGCATGTAGAGAATCTTGAAAGCCTTGAGAGGTGTACGGCACTTACGTCCGTAGAGCATCTCATAAGGAGATACTCCTAGTGACTCGTTGGGAAGACTTCTAAAAATACATGATGAGATCAATTTGCCTATCCCAATCCTTTGAGGTCTCATTGCAAAACTTTTTTAAGAGTGCCTTGATGGTTTGATGACTACGCTCGAGAGAACCCTGTGAAGCAGGATGATAGGGGCTGGACAGTACCTGTTTGATGTTGAACTCCTCCAGAGTCCGTTTGAAGAGATCACTGGTGAAGTTGGTGCCACAGTCGCTCTGAATCTCCCTCGGAAATCCATACTGGGTGAAGATTTTCAGTAGATTCTTCACCACTGTAGCAGCCGTAATATTTTTCACTGGAACTGCTATCGGAAATCTGGTGGTAGGACACAGGATGGTTAAGATATAGGCGTTGCCTGCACTGGTCCGAGGCAAAGGACCAACACAGTCAATAATAAGCTTGTGGAACGGTTCCTCAGGCACCTGGATGGGTATCAGTGGTGCTCTGGGAATGGAAACGTTCGGTTTCCCGGCTAACTGACACACGTGACATGTTGACATACTTCTTTACATCGTTAACCATACCTGGCCAGTAGTAGTCTTGTCGAATTCCATGGTAAGTCTTGTTGAACCCGTAGTGTGATAATGCTCCATGGGCCAGGTGTAGAATCGTGGGCCGCAGACTGGTAGGAATCACTAGTTGTTCAACGTCTGCCCAATCGTCCTCGTCCTTCAGTTTACTGGGTCTATACCTGCGATAGAGTAATTCGTTCTCCATAAAGAACCCAGGAACACTGTCGGATTGGGTTTCAGCCTGAAAGAATAATGGTGTCAAGGTAAGATCATCTCTCTGTAACTTACGGAACTCCATAGCGGTCAGATTAGGGGGTAGTTTCGAAGGGTCCTGAGGGACAGCGGTAACAGTAGAGTCAGCTGGCTGTGGTCGTGCAGCTTGAGCACGGGTGGTCACCATAACAGGAGGAGAACCTTCATCACTCTCTTGAACCTTTGCTGGAACATGCTCAAAAATCGGGTTATCCAACACAGAGTTGCTTACCTCGGATATGTCCTTGACGATCAGGTTGTTTGGTTGTTGGTCTTCTGCCAAGTCGTTGCCCAGGAGAAGTTGCACTCCAGGCATGGGAAAAGGCTTTTCCCTGACGGCGACTTGGACTTCACCGGTCACGAAGGGACAATCTAGGTAAACTCTGGCAAGGGGATAAGGAGTTGTAGCAGTAAGGTCAGTGATGAATACAGTCTCTCCTGTGTAGGCGACGTTGGGCACAGCTGATTTCAAGACGATCGATTGTAGAGCCGCTGTGTCCCGCAGGATCTTAAGTCCAAAACGTCCCTCTGAATCTGAACCGTGGGTAGAGATAGTTCCTGGATATAGATGCTTGCTAAAGAGAGAGAGATCATTAGCATGAACACCAACATTCATTACAGGCTTACCGGACTTAGGGTGAGTAGGTTTAGACTTAGGAGTTTCGATGTTACCTTTAGATTGGACTTACTACATTTTCAATGGTGTGTCCATATAGTCGACAATACCTGCAGTACAGTTGAGAGGTACCTTGATCTGGGCTCGCTTTCTCGTAACTGTACCAAGACTTCTTACTGGTAGGTTCTGGTGTCAGCCGGTGGATGAGGCTGTAAGTGTCAGCTGACTTCGCGCACTTCACCAAATCCGTCTCTTCTTTGTCTGCTAAGTATAGGCGGACAGGAGGAGGTACACGTCTCAAAAATTCTTCAACCAGTATGAGGTTGACAAGCTCTGAAAAAGTAGAGACATGTGCTGCCTCCAGCCATTTCATGAAATATCTCCGTTTGGTGTTAGCAAATTCTAAGAAGGTGGTGGTACTTGCCTTGACGTAGTCACGGAACTTTCGTCGATAGCTTTCGGTGGAGAGAAGGTAGGCGTCCAACACAGCTTGCTTCAAGGTGGTGTAGTCGTTTTCTGATGCCAAAGTGCTGAGTGTGACTGCTGCTCTACCTGTTAAATGTACTCAGAGAAGGGTAGCCCATTGGTCGTCAGGCCAATTATGTTGATCAGCAAGGGTCTCAAAAGTAGTGAAGAACACATCAACCTCCGTTTCTATGAACGAGGGCATTAACTTACTTGCATGGGAGACATTGAAACTGGGAGGAAGACTAGCGGCAGCTTGTTGGAGTTGAGCTTGGTGTGCAGCGTCCCTCGTGAGTTCTCTTTCACGACAGTCTAGAGCTGTTTCTGCCTGCCGTTTGTCGTGTTCACGTTGCATCTCGAGTCGCTGTTTGTATAAGGCCAACTCACGTTCACTTTCTTCTTTCTTCAGTGCAGCCTCTTCTCTTTTAAGGCGGATTTCTCTTTCTTGTTCTTCCCTTTTGATTGCAGCTTCACGCTCTCGTTCTTCCCTTCTGATGGCAGCTGCTTCCTGTTGTTGCTCCCGCTCGATCTTAGCAAGTTCTAGCTTGAGCTTTATTGCTGTCAAGTCATGTTTATCTGAAATAGTGTGTTGTTATGAGTATCAGAATCTATCGTCCCTTCATCAAAAGATAATCTAAAATTATATTATTTATGGTATATTGTTGGCGCCAGGTGGAACTTCCAATTGATACTCGTGTGCAAGAGTTACCAATTCGACCCTTTTAGCGTGACGCAATTCTCTATTTCACCTTCTGGATTGCCTTGAAAGCTTGTAGGCGAAACATTGTGAAAATATAGCAAAACAAAGGAGACACGAATATACAGTGAGAATATGGTGAATGTCAGAAACAGGAAACGTGGCAACTGATACCTATCCTGTGGGGAATTATTAATAATTAAAGTTAATTCAAGATGGTAAATGAATAAAGTCGCAGGAAATCTTGTACCCGGTACTCACTGTGGGAGGATAAAGGCAAGAAAATCCTATTAATTAATTGAAACAGTTTCGAAAAACAAGTAAAACACTAAATGGTTTCAAAGTAATTAGGTAGTACAAAAAATGTAGTCATACCTTGCCGAGTCACTATAGAACATAAGCAAAGGTACCCACTGAAATTGAATATGGTACTTACAGAATCAGCGAACTTCGTGCTCAAAAGAAAGAAAGCTAATTCCCTACCTTGGTAAGTACCATCAATCTGACCGACGAGTAGGGGTGCGAGTGTCAACTGGTGACGAGAACTATCGGCGAGGTCCCAACTCGCCAATAATATTCGTGCTAGAGGATCTATAGCCCTCTCTTTCCTCCTAGAGTCGGATTGCAGAATTTAGGTGCTATTGACCCGGAGACAGACCACAGTACCAGGGTACCTATGTGATAATCTGTCAAAAATGTGAGAAATATCTGGGGACAAAAGATGTTAAACACGGATAATAACACGGAAGGGGAGACGACCAATTAAGAGTATGACTGCGGCTTACAGTCACCACGTAATCCAAAGTTGTCTCACACTCACCATATGCTACTCCCGTAATGCACAATACTGAGTATATTGTTGTTACCTAACCTAACCTAACCTAACCTATCTTTATAGTTTAGGTTAGGTTAGGTGTCCGAAAAAGTTAGGTAGGTTAGGTTAGGTAGGTTAGGTAGTCGAAAAACAATAATTCATGAAAACTTGGCTTATTAGGCAAATCGGGCCTTGCATAGTAGGCTGAGAAGTGCGTTCTGGCTACTAGGTACGACATATATATATATATATATATATATATTAATATATATATATATATATATATTATATATATATATATATATAATATATATACATATATATATACATATATATATATATATATATATATATATATATATATATATATATATATATATTATATATATATATATATTATGTATATATATATGTCGTACCTAGTAGCCAGAACGCACTTCTCAGCCTACTATGCAAGGCCCATTTGCCTATTGGCCAAGTTTTCATGAATTAATTGTTTTTCGACTACCTAACCTACTACCTAACCTAACCTAACTTTTTCGGCTACCTAACCTAACCGACCTATAAAGATAGGTAGGTTAGGTTAGGTAGGGTTGGTTAGTTCGGTCATATATCAACGTTAATTTTAACTCCAATAAAAAAATTGACCTCATACATAAGGAAATGGGTAGCTTTATCATTTCGTAAGAAAAAAAATAGAGAAAATATATTAATTCAAGAAAACTTGGCTTATTAGGCAAATCTGGCCTTGCATAGTAGGCCAAAAAGTGAGTTCTGGCTACTAGGTACGACATATATATATATATATATATATATATATATAATATATATATATATATATATATATATATATATATATATATACATATATATATATATATAAGTGGGGGGAAGGATGGAGTTGCAGGTGCGTGTGGCTGTCTTGATAGATACATTAAGCCACTATAAAACGTATCTTGCATATTGTTGAGAATGTGACTATGGGAAGATATAGCAGGCTAAATCTCTGAGAAGAGATATCGTCACAATATATATATATATATATATATATATATATTATATAAATATATATATATATATATATATATATATATATATTGGTGTATACTGGCAGCAGGTTTTCTTTTAAACATGTCTCATTAATATGACCACATATTCTGTATTTACTATTTTCTGATTTAGGGCTTCTATCCCTCTAACTATTTTCTTAGCATCAGGGTTAGCTGAAATAGGAGTTCTCCAAACTCATTTTCGTAATTTCGTGGGAAGAAAAGAGGTGAATTACTATGGAATGTATTACACTTATTTATACAATATGCACGACGTTTCGAACCTCCATGGTTAATTCTCAAGTGAAGAAATTTTATGTTGTTGTTGTTTAACATTCGCTACTCAGAACAATAAGTTCCAGTAGCACGGGCTATGGTAAGCCGTAAGTGGAGGCTCTTTGGAGCCATTATCTGTACCAGTAGCTGATACTAAAGATCTGGCGATGGATCGGGGTCTTCATGCTGGTTTTCAGCCTGGAAGGCTGGCTATACCAGTTATGGAGCTGGTGTGATTAGTGTCGACCTCAAGGTTTTCCGTTTTTTCTTTGCCTGCGACTTTGGCTGAGTAGTGCTGTCGCTGGAGTTTGGTGACGTGGCCTCCATGAGGAAGTCTTGAACCGTGTGTCTCGTATTTGTGATGCGGCGCTGGAGCTCCTACTATGATTTCCTCGTCTGAGGAGTCCGTAACCTCGTAGTGGGTGTTTTTGTGTTTCGCCTCGCAGCCTTAGGTAGGCTTAGGTGTCGTTGATTGGTGGTTGTAGCTATTTCAGGAGCGCTGGTGGTGCTGTTATCGTTTGCAGACAGCACGTCTGCTAGCACGGCTGCTGAGACTGTGATGGTAGGAGTGTTGGGAGCTGGAGAAGGAATTACCTCTGTTTGTGTCGCCCGAGTCATGGGCGGTTCTGGAGTCGGTGTTGAAGTTGACTGCACGGTCGTCCTGGTGGTAGTCTCCAGAGTGGTAGAAGAGGCAGTGAGATTTACGCTAGTGGCTATGATGGGGGCCAGGCCATTGTCTATGTATAATGCGTTCAGTTCACTAACAAAGCGCTGGTTGTCAGGTCCTGCAAGCCTTTCCGCTTGTTTAAGAAGACCAGGGATAATGCCTGCACGTGATGCAGGGGGCTGTGAAGGAGCCTGTGGGACCTTGGGTCCCAATGAGAAGGCTGTGTCGCCTGCTGGGAGGAGCCACATGTTGGTAAGACCGGAAAGTCTTCTGGTCAATTAGTGAGAGCTAAGGTGGTGGGTTGAACGCTTGGGGCTCTGGTCGAGGAGGTAGAAAGGTTGTTTCTCTTGGCTTCAACCTGGGCCTTGATGCTTTCCTGTCTGCGGGAGCAGCGGTAGGAAATTGCCGGGTGATTGCCATCACAGAGCAAGCAGCGATGGACTGTTGCCTTGCATATGGAGTAGTGATGGTCTAGTGCGCACAGGCTGCACCTCTGGACAGGGTGCTGACATTTGTTGGTCGGGTGGGAGAGCTCGTAGCACTTAAAGCACTGCTGGATCTCATGGTATAGTTCCTTTTTTTTGGTGGGGTGGTATTTTTAGGCCGAAGCAGTAGAATCCTTGTGTGGCAGCCTGAGTGGCCGCAGCTATGGTGGTGAACGTAATCTTCATTGATGTTTTGTCGGTGTTGCAGAACTCCAGGTTGAATACCAACAGGTTTGGATTTTCATCCTCGATATTGACCATGATATGATTGAGGTCGCTCAGCAATCCACTGGCTGGTCCTGCTGGTAAAAACAGTTCTTCCGGCCAGGAACTGACGTGGGAAGTAAAGATGTAGGCGGTGCTCTTCGCAAAGAAGGACATCGTTAGTGAGGAGTTTTTCTAGTCCTCTTCACATGAAGAGTAGAGCACGATGTCTTCACCTTCCTGACTAATGTCAGCGGGTTTGAGGCCAGTTACGTCCTTCAGGACCTTTAAAATATTGCTTTTTCCGATAGCATGACCGTCAAGTGGAGTCGCTCTGACCTTAAGACGTTTGGGTCGCATTGTGACGCAAACACTGCGCCTTGTGATGTGTTGGCGGGAGATGGGTGGTTGTCAAAAAATGCCAAAAATGGGTGGATTCTTCTACTCAAAGAAGCAGCAAAACAACTAAAAAATCTGAAAGACGTAACAATAAGAAAAGCCGACAAGACATCAGCATATGTATTGATTCCTACCAAGAATACATGAACAAAATTAGCGATATCCTTAATAATGACTCCAAATTCAACGAATCACGAGGAACCCTGTGGAAGACCTTAAGCGGAAAGTAAACAAACAATTACGGCAATCAACGCAAAGAAAGGTAGTGTGCATTTCAATAAACTTCAAGGCGACTATGGCTTAGGATATGCCTACGGCAATGTTAAGACACATAAACCAGGTAACCACTACGCCCTATAATCAGCCAAATACCAACTCCAACTTATCACCTGGCAAAAAAACTCAATGAACTCCTAACTCCATACACTCCAAGTAAGTATAGTCTACAATCATCAGCAGATTCCTAGAATTAATCAAATCTACCCAGCCCGATGGAATCATTGCTTCCCTGGACGTGGAATCCCTATTTACAACGTCCCAGTCGACACAACCATAGGAATGATACTGGACAGGATACAGAGACGAGAGCACCCCCAAATTAGACATACCTGAGCCACACTTGAAGAGTCTTCTCGAAGCATGTACAAAGGAAGCCCCTTTCATCAGTCCACAAGGAGACATGTATTTACAAATAGACGGAGTAGCAATGGGCTCTCCCTTAGGAGTTTTATTGCTAATTTTTATATGGGAACCATCGAAGACAGGGTCTTCAGTAGCAGACAAAAACCAACTGTATATTGCCGTTATGTAGATGACATATTCGTAATAGTAAAAGACTCAGATGAACTAATTGACCTAAAAAGACATCTAGAGAGAGAGTCAGTACTCCGATTTACACATGAAAATAGTGAAAATAACAGTCTGCCATTCTTGGATGTACTAATAACAAAAACAGGAACCTCTTTAAGCACCAACGTATATACCAAGCCCACCAACATAGGATTATGCCTGAACGGTAGAAGTGAGTGCCCCAAAGATACAAAGCCAGTGTTCTCAATGCTTATATTCGTCGAGCGCTTACCCACTGCTCTGAATGGAGCAACGTGAGTAGAGAGTTTGAAAGAGTAACTCAGGTATTGGTGAACAACGGATATAGCAACGCGGAAATAAACGCTGCTATAAGAAGACACTTGGACCGTTGGTATAATCCAGAACCTAGAACAGAAACCACAATACCTCCAATAAAATTATATTACAAATCAACCATGCACAGTGAACATATAAAGAGGAAAGAATAATGAAAGAAATAATCCGTAAAGGAGTAAAAAGCATACTCCTAACAAAACATAAACCTGATAATATTCTATAAAACCAAGAAGACTTCCGAACTCCTTATCAAAACAGCCCGAAGCCGACAGAGAACCCTCTACAGCAGTCAAGCGTTGTATACATGTACACTTGCCCCACGAAGGATGTAACCTTCAATCTAAGTACATAGGTATGACGTCGACCAAGCTGACGAGGCGTTTGACATGCCATCTTCAATCCGGTGCCCCTAGGAATCACATGAGACAAGCCCATGACATCACCCTAACAAGAGAAATGTTGAACAAAAATACATGCATAATAGACAAAACCCAAGATGCAAGAAGATTACAAATTCTTGAAGCAATTCACATAAGAATAGAACAACCTACCATGAACACCCAAATCACGGAACTATTTACCCTCCCACAATGAGAGTAAGGACAAGACCAGAACATAACGATGCCAACACAGAAGACAATGTTCAACATAACAGGCCAATTACACTGGATTAATCTTGTATGTAGATACCAGCTGCCTCGTATGGGCCAATAGGCCTTCTGCGGTTACCTCTATTCTCTATGTTCATATGTTTCACCCACATTTATCCCCTATGTATCCCCTATGTTTTCACCTTTATTGTCTTATCACTGACCCAGTGGGGTATAAATCAACCACATTGTAAAATTCTTCACTTGAGAATGAACCATGGAGGTTCGAAACGTCGTGCAATTGTATAAATAAGTGTAATACATTCTATAGTAATTCACCTCTTTCTTCACCCGGAAATTACGAAAATGAGTTTTGGAGAACTCCTATTTCAGCTAAGCCCTGATGCTAAGAAAATAGTTAGAGGGATAGAAGCCCTAAATCAGAAGATAGTAAATACAGAATATGCGGTCATATTCAATGATATATATTATATATTACTATATAATATATAATTATATATATTATATTATATATATATATATATTATATATATATATAC
>WNGS01141441.1:0-14655 GCA_020271785.1 Procambarus virginalis
CCAAGGGCACACCACACCCTCCAAGGGCACACCACACCCTCCAAGGGCACACCACAACCCCCGGGGCACACAACACCCCCGGGGGCCACACCACACCCCCGAGGGCACACCACGCCCCTGGGGGAACATAAACACCCTCATGGCACACCACCACCCCCGAGGGCACACCACACCCTCCAGGGGTACACCACATCTCCGGGGGCACACCAACCCCCAAGGGGACACCACCACCCCCCGGGGGCACATCACACCCTCCATTACACACCCACCACCCCGAGGGCACACCGCACCCTCCAGGGGCAAACCGCACCCACGGGGGCACACCACACCCTCCATGGCACACCAAAAACCCCAAGGGCAACACCACACCCTCCAAGGGCACACCACACCCTCCAAGGAACACCCACACCGCCGAGGGCACACCACAACCCCAGGGGCACACAACACCCCGGGGGCACACCACACCCCCGAGGGCACACCACACCCTGGGGGAACACAACACCCTCGGGGCACACCACACCTTCCATGGCAAACAGACACCCACGAGGGCACACCACACCTCCCAAGGGCACACCAAACCCTCCAGGGGCACACCACACCCCCTAGGGCACACCACACTCCTGGGGGCACACAACACCCCCGGGGCACACACACACCCCGAGGGCACACCACACCCCCGGGGCACACCACACCCCGGGGCACACCACACCCCCGGGCACACCACCCCCTGGGGCACACCACAACCCGGGGCCACCAAACCTAAGGGGGCACACAACACCCCCGGAGGCACCACAACACCCCAGGGGGTACACCACACCCCTGGGGGCACACCATACCCCAGGGGCACGCAACACCCCAGGGGGTACACCACACCCCTGGGGGCACACCACACCTCCGCGGGCACGCAACACCCCTGGGGTCACACCACACCCCTGGTGGCACACAACACCCCCGGGGGCACACCACACCCCTGGGGGCACACCACACCTCCGCGGGCACACAACACCCCTGGGGCACACAACACCCCTGGTGGCACACAACACCCCCGGGGGCACACCACACCCCCGAGGGCACACACCACCCCTATGGCCACACAACACCCCTGGGGGCACACAACACCCCTCGAGTCACACTGCACACCCGGGGGCACACCACACCCCGGAGGGCACAAAAAACCCCTGGGGGCACATCACACCCCGGGGGGCACCACACCCCCGGGGGCACACCACACCCCCGAGGGCACACAACACTCCTTCGGTCACACCACACCCCCGGGGGCACACAGAACCATCGGGGGCACACCACACCCCCGGGGCACACAGAACCCCCAGGGGCACACCACACCCCCGGGGGCACACAGTGTTGGAAATTTCCAACACTTATCATCCATTATTATATTATGATAAATTACCATTAACTTACTAATTGCAGTAGCTCTTAACACCACTAACCGTAGTGTTAATATAAATTAATCTGAGCATATTGCTGATAATATTACTCCTGATAATGTAAATCGAGAGTTATTAATTGAAATTATTTAGTAACAGTTTTTATTCTGTTACGATCGAATGCTCTGGAGAAGTATAAATAACATCTCCATTTCTCGCTAGAGATCATTTATCGAGAATATTATAATTATTAATTCCCTATAATTCCAACCCAGTTCATATTATCGCATTTCATCCATAATTGCGCGGAAAAGAATAATTTGTGTTTAATAATTTCCGTGGTGAATGCGAGAGCGGGGAGAGGGAGGGCGGCGACGCCATTACAACAACAAGGCACGCGCACGAGACAGCGTGGGAGAAGCACATGGCTTCGCTGAGAATTCTTATCGACAAGAATTACGTTGATACTCAGTTAATAAGTGGAATTTACTTGCCTAAGTGTTCTCTAGTGCCTCAGCAGTGAATAAAGCGTCTACAATTACCACCAGGACCCGTAATTAAGTGTGCACAGCAGTGAACACTGAGTCCGGCAGACGCTCATTTCGGCAGACCTTAGTACTCAGTTACGCTCCTAAGTTTTATATTTTGATGCATCAAGTAGATAGTACCTTAGTGAGTAGTTTGTCGTTATGAAGAATGAACACCAATAATCAAACGTTAGTAATGTTTATTACCCATCTCAGTTTCATGAATATCTGAACATAATTTGTAGCCTAGTCAATTGCTACTTTATATTTCTTGTATTACAGCGTGTATTTGAGACGCCAGCAAGATTCTCATCAATCGTGTTATTTACCTCGAGTTATTTCTCTATGGGGATTCCGTGACCACGAGGACGAATGATGAACTGGCGTTAGAAATCGTCTTACAGCTAAGACACATTTTTCTTATAAATTTATTCAATTTAATTATTGCTTCTATAATTAATATAACAATTACCATAGAATGTTATTGCCAGATTTGGTAATTAATGTTTATGCTTTAACTGTGCTCAATATTTATGCTCAGTGATTAATGATGATTATAATATAATTTGATTACCATATATTTGAATATATTGTAGTTAGATTTACCATATTATTAATACCATAATGAACTAGTGACGAACCACACTGGTTCCTAGATATATATGAACTTCTAGAAATAACCCCCCAATGTTGATATTTGAGGCTTTGGCTTTAATTAATAATTACAGTCTTCATTATTTTCAAGTGAATATTCATTGAATGAGTTTCCATAGACACTGGTTCTCTAGTGTCATTCTAATGATCACTTTTATTTGTTTTCCCTCTTTTCTCAAAAGTGGGTGGTCCTTCGAGTTATTTCAATACAATAATTAAATAATTTAATTTCTGAGTTCAAGCCCCAGATACCCAACATTTTGGTCCTTCGAACCGGATGATTACTAATCAATTAATCTATATCAGTTCTCAGACTAAAACAACATTTTGGTCTCTTAGAACTGGATACAATCCAAGAAATTCTTACAATTAGTCCTGTACTAATGAGTAGTACATACATTATACATTTTGTGCTGACCCTACCAAGGGTGGGATTCAACATTACAGTAACTCTGATTAGAGTGTACCCATATCAATTATTTGTGTATTCATTATTTTTGTGTGTGGTTTTGAGTGTTGCTGTATGATCACCATTACATCTAATGGTGATAATGATGGGCTAGCCGGACGAAAGTTAATGGTGACATGCAGACACCACTCAAAATCTTTAGCTATATACTTGTTAGGTAGGGACATTTAACCTCAAAGTGAGGTAGAGTTTAATTTAGCCAGAACTCAGGCTATACTCAATATTAATTATCAACTAATGAACAAGTATCCCAGCTTCATTAGTAATATTCAATCAAGTCCTATGAAATTTGGACTTAAAGCTAACATGGCTACTCCTGAGCAATTAAGGAGAACCTATATTGGCCTCAAAGGCCATTTAACTAGACTAATTAATAAGTCTGATGACTTGTCCAAGGCAACTCCCATTGATTACTATCTACTAGAATCATCAGTGAGAGTAGCTAATCTTAAGTTTGATCAAGTTAAATCAGCAAGTCAGTCTTATCTTAACTCACTGAATGCTACTGAAACTGATCTAGAGGAATTAGATCAAATTGTAGCAAATATTTCACAACACGAAGATGAGACTCAAGATAAATTTGATGTACTATCCAGTATAGTAAACCATCAATCCAATACAAATTCTACTATGTCTCAATCCAGTAATCAATTACCTGAGGTTCGTCTACCTACTTTAGACTTACCTACATTTGCAGGGCTGGATGAAGAAAATTGGGACACATTTTGGACTTCATTTGAAGTTCATATCCATAACAGGTCTTATCTTGACCCAATTTCTAAATTTTCATACCTGATTAGTCTTCTCAAAGGGGAAGCTAAAAAGGTTATAAATAACTTAGCTCTCACTGAGAGTAATTATGTGGAAGCTATAAAACTGCTGAAGTTGAATTATTGCAACCAGGAGTTAAGTATAGCTAACCTTTATTACCAATTGCTAGATCTGAATGCACCAAGTAACAGACCAGACTCACTTCAAAGCTTCAGGCTAGAAGCAGAGTCTCTAGTGAAGGCCTTAGGTACTAAAGTTGATGTACCAGCTTCAGAATGGTCAATCAAGTTACTTTTGCAGAGGAAATTGCCTCAAATATCTTAGCAGAAATATGCTCACATTATAAAACCGAGTTTCTCACTCTCGAGCAAATATTCGAGGGGCTGAGAATAACAGTTAACAGGTTGAAGACTCATGATAAGATTAAACCTGAGTCTAAATTACCTAACATTGACATCTCAGTCAAACCCCAATTGACTTTGAATAAATCCAATAAATCTAAGCCTAAGACTACTCCATCCACTGGAAAGGGGAGTGGTAGTGTAGGTATTTATACTGTATCTCCCTCTGACACTGCAACTGATGTGTCTACTAAAAGGACAAATTCAGTCAGAGAGAGAAGGTGCTTGTTCTGCGATCAAGAACATCTCACCTACAAATGTACGGTTTATCCTAACTTTAACACCAGGATTAAACAACTTCAAGAATTACACAGATGCACCAAGTGCATGGGTTCTCATGAACCCAGTAAATGTGTTGTGCAGCTACGGTTATGCAGTAGATGCCACAAAGGTGTACATCATTATGCCTTATGTAGAACAATTTCTACCCAATCTGTGACACCTGGGAAGAATTCTATGAATTCTACCACAGTACAATATTGCAAGGTACATCAGGAAATAAGTGTACTTGCTACTGAGGCAGGCAATAATACCACTCTGCCTACAGCTCAACTTAAACTAATAGACAAGAAATCTAGAGTCAACACTAGAGGTCTCTTTGATCAGGGATCACAGAAAACCTTTATCACGCAACAATTAGTTGAGCAGTTAAAATTAAAACCTGCCAAAAGTGTGAGACTGAACATTTCTGGGTTCTTGACTAATAGTGGACCTCGTGAATACCAAGTAGTCAAGGTATTAGTGAGACTTGGATCTTCTACTAGTCCAATACAAGCGGTAGTAGTTGATAAACTGCCTTCAGACCTGCAGGTCACAGGACTAGCTCGCACTGCGAGATATCTTAAACGAAACCGCATGAGGCTAGCAGATTACAAAATAAATTCTGACTGCCTCACAGATGTTGGTATACTTATAGGCGCTGACCATTATTATAAATTTATAACTGGATGCACCAGACAACACGGAATGAATTTGTTGTCATCTGCTGGAGGCAAGTTGCTTACTGGACCGGTGCTTTTCCAACAAAGGGCAGCGTCAACCAACAAACAAGATAACAATGCAATAGTGGCGTGACTAGGCTTGGAACAGTCACCCCTACATTTCAGAGAAATATCTGAAGATATTGAGTCTGATCCACCTGTACATCGTTTGTGGGATCTAGACACTTTAGGTATTGTCCCTGAACAACCAAGTCCTGATGATATGTGGACTTACCAGCAATATCTGGATACAGTTGTCTATAAAGACAAACAATACTGGGTGAGATTGCCATGGAAGTTGAATCATCCACAACTTCCAGTTAATTATTTCATGGCAGCCTCTCAATTACAGTCACAATTAATGCGGCTGAAGAAACAGCCAGATAAATTAAATATGTACCATCAATTGATTCAGCAACAACTTAACAGTAAATTTATTGAAGTTGTTGGTAATGATGACCGGAAAACAGGTCACTATTTACCCCATCACGCTGTGTTGAAAGATTCATTGACAACACCAATACGTATTGTTTTCAACTGTAGTGCCAAAGTGAAGGCAAGCAGCGTGTCTTTGAATGAATGTCTCCAAACGGGACCTAGCCTAACACAAAGGCTACATGATGTACTGTTACGATTCCGTACTGGTATTTTTGCTTATACTGCTGATATCAGTAAAGCTTTCCTTAGAGTAGGATTGCAAGAGGAGGATCGTAATTACACCAAATTTCTCTGGATTAAAGATCCCCAGGCTCCTGACAGTGAGGTCATAACCTATCGGTTTGCCTCGGTGCTTTTCGGAGCGACTTCCTCGCCGTTTCTACTGCAAGCCACATTAGATACACATTTGAAGAAGTCCAATAGTCCTTATAAGGCAGAGATCAGTGACAACTTGTATGTCGATAATTTCCAGGGAACAACTAATGATAAATCCAAATTGGTAGAAATTTACCATGAGGCTAACCGTGAGTTAATAGGAGCCAATATGCCACTACAATCATGGGCCTCAAACAATAAATCATTAAACCAGATAATCGAGAAAGAATTTCCAGGTTATCAGGTGCCTAATCAATTAAAAGTTCTGGGTGTGGAATGGAACACATATTCAAATATTCATATGGAAATATTCAATATTCAATCAATTCAATTTCAACAATAAGAGGATTGACTGGGAAAAAATAAATGTAGACCTTTCAACCATTCAATGGGAGACGGTCTTAAGCGACAAAACTCCCACACAGGGAATAGCTCAACTGACAACTGAAGCTTACAAGGTCTGCTTGAAGCACGTGCCGGTGAGGAGGGGCAGAAAGAGGAACACTCTAGAAAGAGAACGCAGACGACTGTACAGGAGAAGGAAAAAAATTACGGAAATGCTTCGGCAGACACAACTATCACAAGCAAGGAAAATAAGCCTAAGCCGGGAGATCGAAGAAATCGAACAAACGTTGAAGCGATCATATGAGTCTGAGGAAATGGAATTGGAACAGAGAGCTATACAAGAGATAAGGAAAAATCCGAAATATTTTTTCACATACGCTAAATCAAAATCCAAAACCTCGACCAGTATTGGACCGTTAATTACAAATGAAGGTACGTACACAGAGGACAACAAAGAGATTAGTGAAATTCTAAGAAGCCAGTATGAGGCTATGTTTAGCACACCAATTAACAACATGAAAGTTGATGACCAAGACAGCTTCTTTACGAATGACATTAAAGCTGCAGATAATATAACGGATATTACCACAAACTCGGAAGACTTTGAAAGAGAAAATTGACAATATGCCCATGCACTCAGCCCCTGGGCCTGACTCATGGAATTCAATATTCATAAAGAAATGTAAAGTACCAGTAGCGAGAGCAATCAGCGTAATATGGAGAAAGAGCCTGGATACAGGGGAGATACCAGCAGCACTTAAATCTGCAGATATAGCTCCGTTGCACAAGGGGGGGAGTAAAGCCTTGGCAAAAAATTATAGGCCAGTTGCACTAACATCACACATAATAAAAGTGTTTGAAAGAGTGATTAGGAATCAAATTTCTAGTTTTATGGAAAACAATGAATTGCACAATCCAGGACAACATGGATTTAGAACGGGAAGATCCTGTCTGTCACAGTTACTCAACCACTATGACAAAATCACAGAAGCCCTAGAAGAAAAGCAAAATGCAGATGTTGTATACACAGACTTTGCAAAGGCTTTCGACAAATGTGACCATGGGGTGATAGCTCACAAAATGAGGTCAATGGGAATAACTGGAAAAGTAGGACGCTGGATACTCAATTTCCTGTCGAACAGAACACAAAGAGTAACAGTCAATCAGATAAAATCGAGTCCAAGCGATGTTAAAAGCTCTGTACCTCAAGGTACAGTCCTTGCACCGCTACTGTTCCTTATTCTCATATCTGATATAGACAAAAATACACGTCACAGCTTCGTGTCATCCTTCGCAGATGACACAAAAATCAGCATGAAAATTACCTCTGCTGAAGACATTGAAAAACTACAAACAGATGTCAACAAAGTTTTCGATTGGGCAGCAGAAAATAATATGATGTTTAACAGTGATAAATTTCAGGTACTCAGGTACGGCAAAAATGAGGATCTGAAACATAATACAGGGTACAAAACACAATCAAATCTTCCCATAGTAGAAAAACAGCATGTCAAGGATTTGGGAATAATGATGTCCGACGATCTAACGTTTAGGGAGCATAACCAAGCAAATATCGCATCAGCCAGAAAAATGATCGGATGGATTACGAGAACTTTCAAATCCAGGGATCCCATCACAATGGTTGTACTCTTCAAGTCACTTGTGTTGTCCCGTCTCGAATACTGCTCAGTACTCACTTCCCCCTTCAGAGCAGGAGAGATTGCTGAAATAGAGGGAATACAGAGAACATATACGGCACGCATAGACGAGATAAAACACCTAAATTATTGGGATCGTCTCAAAGCTCTCCAAATGTACTCTCTAGAAAGGAGACGAGAGAGATACCAAATAATATACACGTGGAAAATACTGGAGGGCCAGTTCCTAAATCTACACAGTAAAATAACAACGTACTGGAGTGAACGATATGGAAGAAAATGCAAGATTGAACCAGTGAAGAGCAGAGGTGCCATAGGCACAATCAGAGAACACTGTATAAACATCAGAGGTCCGCGGTTGTTCAACGTCCTCCCAGCGACTATAAGAAATATTGCCGGAACAACCGTGGACATCTTCAAGAGAAAACTGGACTGTTTCCTAAGAGAAGTCCCGGATCAGCCGGGCTGTGGTGGGTATGTGGCTCTGTGGGCCGCTCCAAGCAACAGCCTGGTGGATCAAACTCTCACAAGTCGTGCCTGGCCTCGGGCCGGGCTTGGGGAGTAGAAGAACTCCCAGAACCCCATCAACCAGGTATCAACCAGGTAACACAGGTACTGACGAGATGAATGTCAAGTCAGTACAAACCAATAATTCATCCCTTACCATGAGAAAATTGCTCTCATATGTCAGTCAACCATTTGACCCCTTAGGCTTACTTAGTCCTATATTAATAAGGGGCAAACTCCTAATGCAGGAATGCTGGCAGAAACATATGGGATGGGATGATCCGTTGCCAATTGAGTTGCAAGAGAAATGGCAAATACTCGCAGCGGATTTCAATCAATTAGGTGTTTTGAAATTTCCTCGTAATGCTTCAGGACAAAACTTACCTACAAATTTGCACATTTTTTGCGATGCCTCTGGCAAAGTTTATGGCGCTGCAGCCTACTTAGTCAATAGTGCACAATCAATTCTACTCACATCTAAAGCGAGAGTTGCTCCAATCAAGAAGAGATCTTTACCTCAAATGGAGTTAACTGCATTGCTAGTGGGAGTAAGATTGGCTCAGTGCCTGACCAAGACACTCAATAATATTCACTTTGGTGAGATCGTAGTGTGGTCAGACAATGAGGCAGTCTTACAATGGGTAAGAAATAACAATAATAAAACTCCCTACGTTAGTAATCGCGATAGGGAAATTCATGAATTATCTGCTCGATATAAATTCAGACATGTCCCCACTAAGGACAATCCTGCAGATTACTTATCAAGAGGTTTAACATTTAAACAGCTAAGTAAGTCTTCGATGTGGTTTAATGGACCTTCATGGCTTGTTAGTGGTCAGTGGCCCAAACAGAAACCACAAGTCATAGTGACCAGTATCACTACTCCCATGAAAGACCCAGAACCTCATCGAGTCTCGGCTATTAATCCTCACAATTATTCTAACTTGAGTAAGTTATTAAGAGTGACAGCACATGTGTTTGACTTTCTTGCTAAGATAGGAATCAAGCATAAGTTTTCCAATCCTATCATCTACTGGATCAAACGTGCACAACAAGAGACATATGGAAGTGAATATGAAAATCTTCCAGATAAATTAACCAAGTCTCTAGGTATCTGGTATGATACCAACACTCATAATATTAAGGTGTGGAGGACGTTTGCTTCATGCAAAAATTGATTTGGACCCAAAGAATCCAATCCTTCTACCACGTCACCACGTTATTACCAAACTTCTAGTTTTACATCACCATCAATATGGTACTTTGCATGGTGGAGTGTTAGACACTCTCACCGACCTCAGACAGAAATATTGGCTTCCTCAAGGTCGTCAAACTGTCAAATCAATTATTAAGTCCTGTATAATCTGTCAACGCTACGATGCTCGAGTGTGTCCTTACCCAGGACCTCCACCACTCCCTAAAGAGAGGGTAGTTCATCTTCGTCCGTTTGAGACCACTGGTGTCGATTACACAGGAGCCTTGCTTCTCACTGGCAATCCGGATAAGATACCAGTGAAAGCTTATATTTGCCTCTTCACATGTGCTACCACACGAGGCGTACATTTAGAAGTGACTTCTGACATGAGTGCTGAAGCCTTCATCCAAGCTTTTCGTAGATTTGCAGCTCGCAGATCCTGTCCAAAGCTCATGATATCTGATAATGGCTCAAATTTTGTGGCAGGAGAAGCCTGCTTACGAGAGATATGGAATCATCCAGAAGTGCAGTCTGTCATGCAGAGACGACAATGCCACTGGAAATTTATTGCTCCCAGAGCCCCCTGGCAAGGTGGGTTCTACGAACGAATGATAGGGACTGTCAAGAAGTGTTTAAGGAAGACCTTGCATCGACAGAAATTAGTTACTCAGAACTCCAAACACTCGTCGTGGTGGAAATTGAGGCGCGAGTCAACAATCGCCCATTAACTTATCTATCAGATGATTTCTCACAGAGAGAGCCTCTGAGTCCCTCGCATTAATACATGGAGGCCTGCTGAGCCCTCTGATACCTTTGGCAGAAGAGGACCCCGTCGATCCTTCCTATGTAACCAGGAGTGACTTAGTACAAAGTTACCAACATCTCTCTAGAGTAATTGAAAGGTGGAATGAGGTGTGGACTCGAGAGTACCTCACCGCTCTACGAGAGTACCACTATGGAGCTTCGAGCCCCTATAATAAAGTACAGCTTAAACCAGGAGACCTAGTATTAGTTGACAGTGATGGACAAGGTCAGAAGGCCTATAGGCAAAATTGTTGCAATCCACCCAGATCACCAAGGTATCCTGAGAGTAGTACGAGTTTTGTGCAAAGGCACTACTACTCTAAAGACATTAGAGAAGTTGGTACCTCTCGATTAGCAGAACGAGAGTGTTTATCAGAACCAGCTTCCACAGTTTCCGAGGATAACAATTCTGATCCACCGAGCACACGCCCCACTAGAGCTGCTGCTCAACAATGTAAAAGGAAACTACAAGCCTATTATAGCTCTGACTAAGAGCAAATAATTTTTCATCCAATTTGAGTGATCATGATGATACTGTGTTGTGATGTCTAGTAACCAATCAGCTACAAGTCACAATGACCCAGACATTCACCTCACAGTAGAGTCTCAGTTACTTGAATTGTATGATTCAATCATTAACTTGTGTAAACTATTAATTATGACATTAAATTTCATGTCTTGAATTCTTGTATGTCCTTGACATTTACGGGACATCCGTTGTGTGTGTACTAACATACTAACCTACTAACTTCGGGATAGGTACGTCAGTACTCAACATGTCACTGCGACCCGAGTTTTCTCCACCCCGGAGTTATGTTGGAAATTTCCAACACTTATCATCCATATTATATTATGATAAATTACCATTAACTTACTAATTGCAGTAGCTCTTAACACCACTAACCGTAGTGTTAATATAAATTAATCTGAGCATATTGCTGATAATATTACTCCTGATAATGTAAATCAAAAGTTATTAATTGAAATTATTCAGTAACAGTTTTATTCTGTTACGATCGAATGCTCTGGAGAAGTATAAATAACATCTCCATTTCTCGCTAGAGATCCTTTATCGAGAATATTATAATTATTAATTCCCTATAATTTTAACCCAGTTCATATTATCGCATTTCATCCATAATTGCGCGGAAAAGAATAATTTGTGTTTAATAATTTCCGTGGTGAATGCGAGAGCAGGGAGAGGGAGGGCGGCGACGCCATTACAACAACAAGGCACGCGCACGAGACAGCGTGGGAGAAGTACAAGGCTTCGCTGAGAATTCTTATCGACAAGAATTACGTTGATACTCAGTTAATAAGTGGAATTTACTCGCCTAAGTGTTCTCTAGTGCCTCAGCAGTGAATAAAGCTTCTACAATTACCACCAGGACCCGTAATTAAGTGTGCACAGCAGTGAACACTGAGTCCGGCAGACGCTCATTTCGGCAGACCTTAGTACTCAGTTACGCTCCTAAGTATTATATTTTGATGCATCAAGTAGATAGTACCTTAGTGAGTAGTTTGTCGTTATGAAGAATGAACACCAATAATCAAACGTTAGTAATATTTATCACCCAGCTCAGTTTCATGAATATCTGAACATAATTTGTAGCCTAGTCAATTGCTACTTTATATTTCTTGTATTACAGCGTGTATTTGAGACGCCAGCAAGATTCTCATCAATCGTGTTATTTACCTCAAGTTATTTCTCTATGGGGATTCCGTGACCACGAGGACGAATGATGAACTGGCGTTAGAAATCGTCTTACAGCTAAGACACTTTTTCTTATAAATTTATTCAATTTGATTATTGATTCTATAATTATTGCCAGATTTGGTAATTAATGTTTATTTTTAACTGTGCTCAATATTTATGCTCAGTGATTAATGATGATTAATGATCTTAAATGAATATAATTTGATTACCATATATTTGCATATATTGTAGTTAGATTTACCATATTATTAACCCATAATGAACTAGTGACGAACCACACTGGTTCCTAGATATATATGAACTTCTAGAAATAACCCCCCAATGTTGATATTTGAGGCTTTGGTTTTAATTAATAATTACAGTCTTCTTTATTTTCTAGTGATTATTTTCTAAATGAATTTCCATAGACACTGGTTCTCTAGTGTCATTCTAATGATAACTTTTATTTGTTTTCCCTCTTTTCTCAAAAGCGGGTGGTCCTTCGATTATTTCAATACAATAATTAAATAATTTTATTTCTGAGTTCAAGCCCCAGATAACAACATCCGGTACATCGTCACCCTCTTCTACAGAGCCGTCGGTATAGCACTGATACACATCGTTACCCATACTCTGAGTACTTTGAGTACTTTCAGTGATGCTTTCAGTGTTAACTGTTTTATAATGTAGAGAGAGTGCACACTATCTTTCTTGGGCGCATTTACAAAATCAACTGATGATCCCAGTTATCCCATGGAGTAATTGCTTGATTAATCATAATTGAGTTGGGTACATATTTGTTATATTGATGGAGTTGGCTACCTTGTAGAACCAAAATAGATAATCAGATTTCGTTCTTCTTCTATAGTTCTCAGGTGAGTGCAGCATATTAGAAAGTTTAGCTTGAAACTTCATGTGTTGTCTAGATCTACTCAATGCCTTCACGCCGAAAACTGTGCTAATAGACAAAATTCTCTCACTTATGGTAGGTAATTTAAACTCTGCTCTCATATTAACTATTCTCGTGGACTTTGGAGCCCCAAGGATGAGACGCATAGCTTCATTTTGCAAGGTTTCAAGAGATTTCAGCTCTTTGTCAGAATACATTGTGAGATGTAGAGCATTGTAGTCAGTCACAGAGCGTATAAATGATACATAAAACATTCTAGCAAATCTCACTTTGATTCCATGATTGAGACCAACAAGGACCCGCAAGAACCTCGCATCCTAGGGGTCCAAAACCCGGATTTCCCCGCACTTCGTCCTGATGGCATCACCTATACTCATATAAGGAGGGTAGACAGTTGGTGTGGGACTACACATGCGTATCCACCCTGGCTGACACCTATGTACACTTCGGAGCTGGTCAAGCAGGTGGGGCGGCCAACCACAGGGAAACAGTAAAATCTCTCAAATACAGGCGACTGGCAGGTCAATACCTCTTTGTTCCCATAGCGTCTGAGACGCATGGCCCCTGGGGCAAGAGTGCCTTGGGATTTCTCAAGGAATTGGGTTCCAAGCTCATTGACGTCACCAGAGACCCAAGGGCTTGCAGTTTTTTGTTTCAGCGCCTCAGTGTGGCGATCCAGAGGGGAAATGCTTGCTGCGTCCTCGGTTCCTGTCCGGAAGCGGAGGAGCTTCAAGAGATCCATAACCTTTAGGCATTTGTCTTGTATGTTTTGTAACCTTTAAATACACAATAAAGCATAAAAAAAGGAAGGGGGTGGTAGGAGAAAAGCACACAGAAACTGTATGGAGGGGACCTACATTCCCTCCAATGCGTTATGTGGGATTTCCTCCGAGGCTATGGGTCCCCCTTCTTCCAGCCAGAGGTGGTACTCCCTTCCATATTGTAAAAAAAAAATATATATATATATATATATATATATATATATATATATATATATATATGTATATATATATATATATATATATATATATATATATATATATATATTTAGGAAAGACTTGGGTAAATACTGGTTCAGTAACAGGGTTGTTGATTTGTGGAACCAATGGTTGGTTCCACAAATATATATATATATATATATATATATATATATATATATATATATATATATATATATATATATATATATATATATATATATATATGTTAGGCATGTTCCAGCGCCTGAGTGTTGCTGTTCAGAGGGGAAATGCGTGCAGTATCTTGGGTACGCACCCGACCCTGAAGAGCTGGACGAGGTCTTCGAACACTGATTGATATATTGTTATATAAGTGTGTGTTTTCTGTAAACTGTAGCATTGCATTAAATCAAATAAAAAAACAATAATAAAAAAACAATAGGGGTGGTAGGAGAGGAAAAGATTAAAGTATTCAGTGAGAATCCACAAGGTCTTCTCTGAACTCTATTTATTTTTTTCTTCGAGGATGTGGGTCCCTTTAATTAAACCAGATAATTAAAGTGGTGGTACCCCTAATA
>WNGS01141443.1:0-12015 GCA_020271785.1 Procambarus virginalis
CATGGAGACCGTACCTTGTCAAGAACAAGACGAAGCTGAAAAAAGTCCAAAGGTATGCTACTAAACTAGTCCAGAACAAAGAGGCATGAGTTATGAGGAAAGGCTGCGGGAAACGCAACTGACGACACTGGAAGACAGAAGAATAAGGGGGGACATGATCACAACCTACAAAATCCTCAGGGGAATCGACCGGGTAAACAAGGATGAACTATTCAACACTGGAGGGACGCGAACAAGGGGACACAGGTGGAAGCTGAGTACCCAAATGAGCAACAGAGACATTAGAAAGAACTTTTTCAGTGTCAGAAAAAGTTAGTAAATGGAATGCACTAGGAAGTGATGTGGTGGAGGCTGACTCCATACACAGTTTCAAATGTAGATATGATAGAGTCAGTAGGCTTAGAAATATGTACACCAGATGATTGACAGTTGAGAGGCGGGACCAAAGAGCCAAAGCTCAACCCTCGCAAGCACAATTAGTGAGTACACACACACACACACACACACTCTCTCTCTCACGCGCACAACACACACACACACACAGATACACACACACACACACCACACACACATTACCACAACACACCACACACACACACACACACAACACACACACACCACAACACACACACACACACACACACACACCCACCACATACACACACACACACACAGGAACGATTACATTAACATCAGACGGAACCGGAAAGGGACTATGAGAACGATATTGCAATCAAAGCGAAAAAACAACCTAAGCTACTACACAGTCATATAAGAAGAAAAATGTCGGTGAACGACCAAGTGACAAGACTAAGGAAGGCAGAGGGGACATATACTGAAAGTGACAAGGAAATCTGTGAGGCACTGAATGCCAGTTTCCATGGAGTGTTCACTACCGAGCCCGAGCAGCTCCCATTGTTGGAAGGGTTACCCTAGATGAAAGACTATCAGATATAGAGGTGACAGTGGAGGAGGTAATGAAACAGTTGACAACTCTAGATACATCTAAAGCAGTAGGACCAGACAAAGTATCACCGTGGATACTAAGAGAAGAGCGCAGGCCCTCAGCGTGCCTCTGGCAATGATCTTTAATGAGTCACTTATGTCGGGAGAATTGCCCAGTTGCTGGAAGAAGGCAAATGTCGTGCCGATCTTCAAGAAAGGCGATAGGGAGGAGGCACTTAACTATAGACCTGTATCACTGACAAGCATCCCCTGTAAAATACTGGAAAGAATAATTAGGCTACGACTGGTGCACACCTGGAGAACATTAGATTTGTGAACAAGCATCAACATGGGTTCTGGACAGGGAAATCGTGCCTAACAAACCTTCTGGAATTCTATGATAAAATAACGAGGATAAGACAGACAGAGACAGAGATGGTTGGGCAGACTGCATATTTCTGGACTGCGAAAAAGCCTTTGATACAGTACCGCACATGAGACTGCTATTCAAACTCGAGAGGCAGGCGGGGGTAGGGGGAAAGGTCCTAGCATGGATAAGGAACTACCTAACAGGAAGGAGCCAAAGAGTTACGGTAAGGGGCGAGAAGTCGGACTGGCGAACAGTAACAAGTGGAGTACCACAAGGATCGGTGCTGGGACCAATTCTATTTCTTGTATATGTTAACGACATGTTTTACGGGTGTAGAGTCCTACATGTCGATGTTTGCGGATGACGCAAAGTTGATGAGAAGAGTTGTGACAGATGAGGATTGCAGGATCCTCCAAGAGGACCTGAACAGGTTGCAGAGATGGTCAGAGAAATGGCTACTGGAATTCAAACACGAGCAAATGTAAAGTTATGGAAATGGGACTAGGAGATAGGAGACCAAAGGGACAGTACACAATGAAGGGAAACAGCCTACCTGTGACGACGCGCGAAAGAGACCTGGGTGTGGACGTAACATCTAATCTATCCTGAGGCACATATAAATAGGATAACGACAGCAGCGTACTCTACACTGGCAAAAGTTAGAACATCATTCAGAAACCTAAGTAAGGAGGCATTTAGGCTCTTTACACTGCCTACGTGAGGCCGTCTTAGAGTATGCCGCCTCATCATGGAGTCCCCATCTAAGAAGCACATAATGAACTGGAAAAGGTTCAGAGGTTGCAACG
Organism: Procambarus virginalis; assembly: GCA_020271785.1. NCBI lineage: Eukaryota > Metazoa > Arthropoda > Malacostraca > Decapoda > Cambaridae > Procambarus > Procambarus virginalis. Next base: position 2,122 of record WNGS01141443.1, read on the forward strand.
AGACTCGTCCCAGAGCTACGAGGGATGGGGTATGAGGAGCGCCTGGGGGAACTATGCCTTACGACACTAGAAAGAAGAAGGGAGAGGGGGGGCATGATAGGAACGTATAAAATACTCAGAGGGATTGACAGAGTGGACATAGACGAAATGTTCACACGGAATAGTAACAGAACGAGGGGACATGGATGGAAGTTAGAAACTCAGATGAGTCACAGAGATGTTAGGAAGTTTTCTTTAGCGTGAGAGTAGTGGGAAAATGGAATGCACTTAAGGAACAGGTTGTGGAAGCCAATACTATTCATAATTTTAAAACCAGGTATGATAGGGAAATGGGATAGGAGTCATTGCTGTAAACAACTGATGCTCGAAAGGCGGGATCAAGAGTCAATGCTCGATCCTGCAGACACATATAGGTGAGTACATATAGGTGAGTACACACACAACACACACTGGGTGGCGCAAGAGAATAACGTCTGCGGCATATGCGAGGCTGGTTAACATCAGAACGGCGTTCAGGAACCTGTGTAAGGAATCATTCAGAATCTTGTACACCACATATGTAAGACCAATCCTGGAGTATGCGGCCCCAGCATGGAGCCCGTACCCTTGTCAAGCACAAGACGAAGCTGGAAAAAGTCCAAAGGTATGCTACTAGACAAGTCCCAGAACTAAGAGGCATGAATTATGAGGAAAGGCTGCGGGAAATGCCCCTTACGACACTGGAAGACAGAAGAGTAAGGGGGGACATGATCACAACTTACAAAATCCTCAGGGGAATGGACTGGGTAAACAAGGAAAATCTATTCAACACTGGCGAGACGCGAACAAGGAGACACAGGTGGAAAGTGAGTACCCACATGAGCCACAGGGACGTAAGAAGAAACTTTTTCAGTGTCAGAGTAGTTAACGGATGGAATGCATTAGACAGTGATGGTGTGGTGGAGGCTGACTCCATACACAGTTTTAAATGTAGATATGATAGAGCTCAGTAGGTCAGGAACCTGTACACCAGTTGATTGACAGTTGGGAGGCGGGACCAAAGAGCCAAAGATCAACCCCCACAAGCACAATTAGGTGAGTACACACACACACACATATATATATATATATATGTCGTACCTAGTAGCCACAACGCACGTCTCAGCCTACTATGCAAGGCTCGATTAGCCTAATAAGCCAAGTTTCCTGAATTAATATATTTTCTCAAATATTTTCTTATGAAATGATAAACCTACCCATTTCATTATGTATGAGGTCAATTTTATTTTATTGAAGTTAAAATTAATGTAGATATATGACCGAACCTAACCAACCCTACCACCTAACCTAACCTATCTTTATAGGTTAGATTAGGGTAGGTAGCCGAAAATGTTAGGTTAGGTATGTTAGGTAGGTTAGGTAGTCGAAAAATAACTAATTTATGAAAACTTGGCTTATTAGGCAAATTGGGCCTTGCATAGTAGGCTGAGAAGTGCGTTCTGGCTACTAGGTACGACATATATATATATATATATATATATATATATATATATATATATAATATATAACTGAAAACTCACACCCCAGAAGTGACTCGAACCCATACTCCCAGGAGCAACGCAACTGGTATGTACAGGGATGCCTTAAACCACTTGACCATCACGACCGGACATAAGGAAGTGATAGCCTGAGCTATATGAACCACTTCCCGCCGGCACCTGGATGGTTATCTTGGGCATAGCATTTTATCAAATCACCTCATTTTTTGGGGCAACACGTGAGGAACACAAATGCAAAAAGCCTGAAGGTCCCCAGGACTAGATACAACTGAAAACTCACACCCCAGAAGTGACTCGAACCCATACTCCCAGGAGCAACGCAACTGGTATGTACAGGGATGCCTTAAACCACTTGACCATCACGACCGGACATAAGGAAGTGATAGCCTGAGCTATATGAACCACTTCCCCGCCGGCACCTGGATGGTTATCTTGGGCATAGCATTTTATCAAATCACCTCATTTTTTGGGGCAACACGTGAGGAACACAAATGCAAACAAGCCTGAATGGGCTTATTCTCCCATACTCCTGGGAGTATGGGTTCGAGTCACTTCTGGGGTGTGAGTTTTCAGTTGTATCTAGTCCTGGGGACCATTCAGGCTTGTTTGCATTTGTGTTCCTCACGTGTTGCCCCAAAAAATGAGGTGATTTGATAAAATGCTATGCCCAAGATAACCATCCAGGTGCCGGCGGGGAAGTGGTTCATATAGCTCAGGCTATCACTTCCTTATGTCCGGTCGTGATGGTCAAGTGGTTTAAGGCATCCCTGTACATACCAGTTGCGTTGCTCCTGGGAGTATGGGTTCGAGTCACTTCTGGGGTGTGAGTTTTCAGTTGTATCTAGTCCTGGGGACCATTCAGGCTTGTTTGCATATATATATACGAATGAAAACTGCCGAAATGAATGAAAGTGCCGGTGGTGGGGTGGTTCAAATAGCTTCGGCTATCACCTCATTTTGTCCGGTCGTGATGGTCAAGTGGATTAAGGCGTCTTGTACATACCAGTTGCGTTGCTCCTGGGAGTATGGGTTCGAGTCACTTCTGGGGTGTGAGTTTTCATTCGCATATAGTCCTGGGGACCATTCAGGCTTGTTCGCATTTGTGTTCCTCACGTATGCCCCAAAGAATGAGGTCATTTGGTAAAATGCTATGCCCAAGATAACCATCCGAGTGCCGGTGGTGGGGTGGTTCAAATAGCTTCGGCTATCACCTCATTTTGTCCGGTCGTGATGGTCAAGTGGATTAAGGCGTCTTGTACATACCAGTTGCGTTGCTCCTGGGAGTATGGGTTCGAGTCACTTCTGGGGTGTGAGTTTTCATTCGCATATAGTCCTGGGGACCATTCAGGCTTGTTCGCATTTGTGTTCCTCACGTGTGCCCCAAAGAATGAGGTGATTTGGTAAAATGCTATGCCCAAGATAACCATCCGAGTGCCGGCAGTGGGGTGGTTCAAATAGCTTTGGCTATCACCTCATTTTGTCCGGTAGTGATGGTCAAGTGGTTTAAGGCGTCTTGTACATACCAGTTGCGTTGCTCCTGGGAGTATGGGTTCGAGTCACTTCTGGGGTGTGAGTTTTCATTCGCATATAGTCCTGGGGACCATTCAGGCTTGTTCGCATATATATATATATATATATATATATATATATATATATATATATATATATATATATATATATATATATATATATATATATATATATATATATATTGTTGTTACCCAGTTGTTTACTGGGCCATACCTAGTGTTGTTGTTTACTGAGCCATACCTAGTGACATCCTGGCGCCACCGAGCCTAGCCTGCACAAGATGCTGTGTGAATATCCTGGGAAGGTGCAGGAATGGATGGGAAGTGCCCAGAGTGGACCATCTCAACAAAAACGGATCAAACAGGTGAATTTACATTGTGGAATATAAGGGCAGTGAGGGCCACGCCGGCGCCCTGTAGGCCTCCCACAGTAAAGGTGTGGGGGGAGGGGGTGTTGTTGTGCGGTCAGGCGAGGGGGGTCACCCATGTGCCACCCAGTGTTTATAGAAATATATTTGGAAAAGAAAAACAAAAATTGGCAATCATGTTTAGTGTTAATGGAGCTCACAGTGTGTCAGACTACAAATGTATTACTCATTCACCATTGTGCAGTGATATACAAGGAAATTGTACCAGTGTTTAAGTGTCGCCCTTACCCCCCCCCCCCTTAAGCCGAGCGGGGCCCGGTCCACCTCCACCTCCTCCCCGCGAGCCGGCCTCACCGCACCACAGTACCTCCTGCCATCCCACCCCACCCACCCTGCGCCTGGGTGTCTCCCACCCACCTATTCACCGCCCACACAGTGCCTGTTGCAGAGATGTGTCACCCTCCATGCACTTAACCCAGATATGGCACAGGTCACAGCAAGCATTCAGGTTCCTCCCAAAAGAGAGGGAGACACAAGGACCCACATGAGTGGTGAGAGCGAGGGACAGCCAACTACCTTTGCTGCCACCACCCGTGTCCACCCTCCCTCGCCGCGCTGATGTCATAGCCCGCCCGGGGGACGGAGGGGACTCCCCCAACTAACCAGGAACCTCTTAGCCAAGAACACGATCCTGGGGCCAATGCACCCAGAGGGGGAGCCGGACCCAGAGGAACGTGTCGGGTTTGTGACGAATCTCACAGCCTTAGAAACGATGGAACCCTACGTCAGCACAACGGGTTCCATCGTCGGCTTTGAGGGTTCATGGACGAAACCTGTAGAGAGAGAAGGCCCCACAGGTCCCCCCGGCACCCTTACATATCCCAGCAAACTTCATGTCATCAGATGACCTCCTGGGGCCATCAAAGCATCCACCACCAGAACTCTTCCCCATATTCCTAAAGCAGCCCGCCCATTTGCAGCAGGGAAATATACAGACATTCTAAGGAAAGTGAATGACCGGTCTGAAAATCTTAATGCCGCGGCCACCATCAAAGCCTGGCATAATTTGCTCCTGTTTGGCAATATTTGTTTAGGCGTACCTGCAAGAGAAGGCAAGTCACTAGCCTCATTAGTCACTAGGGCAATAAACAATTTCCCCAGAGCTGACAACTTGATCCCCATTCCTCCTCAACGCAAAAACCGTCGTGGCAGACCGAAGAGTTCCAATGACAATTTTAAGCTTGGAACACGTGACCAAAAAAATGAAGAGGGCAACGCAGTAGGGGCAATTAGGTTACTTACCAGTGAAGAAACAATTGCCCCTAGAAATACTGCAACTGCCGACTCACTGAGAGAGAGAAGCACCCTCCCAGAGTTCCATGGGAACCTACTGCTCAGGACACAAATGCCCCAGACATGGGACCTCTATTCCTCCAAGCGTCAGATGTATACAAAGCCATCATGTCATTTCTGCCAGGCTCAGCAGGGGAAGCACTGGAAGCACTCAACACCTCAAAGAGATGCCAAACCCAGTTAACGGCGAAGTTGCCGAGACACTATTGTCAGAGGTCACGAAGTTTGTCAACGACTGCCTCTCTGGGCTGATCTCAGATACAATTAAACCGTTCTTCTTCGGAGCATCCCTTTGTGCCCTTAAGAAGAAGGATGGTGGAGTCAGACCCATTGCCGTGGGTAACACACTTCGGCGCCTTGTTGCTAGGGCAGCTGTCAGAAAAATTAGCATAGACGCTGCAACGATGCTTCGACCCCATCAACTAGGTTTCGGTGTCCCCCATGGCTGTGAAGCAGCAGCTCGTGCAGCACGAGCCTATATCAAGCACCTCCCAGAAAATAAGGCATTAATTAAATTAGACTTTAAAAATGCCTTCAACCAGGTAAAAACGGATGTGGTACTGGAAGCAGTTCGAACAAGCTTTCCTTCTCTACTTTCCTTCGTTTCAGCAGGGTACAGTAGGGAATCGACGCTGTTGTTTGGGGAACATGAAGTTGTTTCTGCAGAAGGTGTTCAGCAGGGAGACCCACTTGCCACTTTCCTTTTCTGCATGGGAGCTAAAGAGGTCACAAGCAGGTTGTCCAGCGAATTCAACATCTGGTTCCTGGACGATGGCACCCTGGCAGTCACACAGGAATCCCTGCTAGGAGATCTTCATTTAGTGAAATTAAAGGGAGAGGAAATAGGGCTTACACTAAACCCATCAAAGTGTGAAATCATCTCATCCACCCAACCAATCGTAGATGCAGTACAAATCTTATTGCCAAGAGCCTCAGTGATTGCTCCCACCGACAGTGTGCTGCTAGGGGCACCTCTGGGCTCGAACGCCATTGAGGTAGTCCTCGAAGAAAAACTGAACGACCTGAGGAGGATGGAGGCGAGAATAGGGGCTTTGGACGCTCACGATGCTTTGTACCTTCTTGCAAGGTGCCTGACTTTGCCCAGACTTACCTATTTCCTCAAGTGTGCTCCTTCCTTTGACAGCCCAAAATTAACGGAATACGACTCACTCCTAAAGTCAGTAACTATGAAAGTGTTAAACCTTTCCCTGCAAGATGACTAGTGGTCATCCCAGTGATCCCAGTTAGACTCGGGGGGTATAGGTTTCACAAGGCAATGCATTTAGCATTGCTGGCATTCTTATCCTCCACCAGTGCTACAAGTGAATTAGTGAATGAAATACTACCGGAATACCTAAGGAACTCCACTGAGATTCGTGAACCCAAAATTGTGGAAGGAGCTGGTCAGTGGGACACTCTTGCTAATTCACACACTCGACCAACTTTTCCAAACGACGGCATACAGGCCAAATGGGATAGCCCCATAGAGGAAAACATCGCCAAAGCATTGCTGGAGGCAGCTTCGGAGAAGGACAGAGCACGTCTCCTAGCTGTGCAAGCCCCCCATGCCGGGGACTTCCTGTTGGCAGTCTCTAATTCCGCCTTGGGCACCCGCCTAGACCATCGGGCCCTAAGTATTGGTGTTGCCCTGCCCCTTGCCGCCCCTATCTCCACCGAACACCGGTGTATTTGCGGCCATGCACGGGCAGACCAATACGGCAGCCATGGTCTCATCTGTCGTAAGACACAGGGAAAGATTGCCAGACATGAAGCAGTCAATGACATCATCAAGAGAAGTTTAGCTACAACTGGGTGTCCAGCACAAAGGGAACCTCAGTTGTACAGACCTGACTACAGCCAAAAACGCCCAGATGGAGTCACCCTGCAGCCATGGAGGGAAGGTAAACAGGTCGTATGAAATTACACATGTGCTTCCACATTGGTTGATACCTATCTACGTTACAGCTCAGCGGAGGGAGGTGGGGCAGCCACCTTCAGGGAGACCCAGAAAATCAACAAGTACTGAGACTTAGAACGTTGTTACAGGTTCGTGCCGTTAGGCTCTGAGACTCTGGGCGCCTGGGGTAAATGTGCACTTAAGTTCGTAAAGGAGGAGGGTGAGGAATTCATTGGGAAAACTAGAGACCCAAGAGCGGCCAGTTTCCTGTTCCAGCGCCTCAGTGTCGCAGTTCAGAGGGGAAATGCGTGCTGTATCCTGGGTATGCACCCACCCCCGAGGAGCTGGACGAGGTCTTCGAACGCTGACTGTTATATTGTTATATAATATATGTGTGTATTCTCTGTAAACTGTAGCATTGCAATAAAATAAATGAAAATAAAACAAAACAAAACACACACAAAAATAATAGGGGTGGTAGGAAAAGAAAAGATTAAAGTGTTCAGTGAGAATCCACAAGATCTTCTCTGAAAGCTCTTTGATTTCTTCTTCGAGGATGTGGGTCCCTGCAATTGCAACAGAGGTGGTACCCCTTTATGTATATATATATATATATATATATATATATCTATATATAATATATATAATATATATATATATATATATATATACATATATATATATATATATGACCGAAAAAGGTGAAATGTGAAGGGGAAACTCCATGCAACTTCTGAAGAGACAACTAACACAACACCTATACCCCTATTAGACTATTAACAGGAATTTCTTTTCCAAGCTCACAAAATGGAGGAAAGATATTGTTAATAGAAACGTTATCCCTACAGACAAAAATCAGAAGATACAACTGACGATTTACTATAAAACCAAAAAAACGGCCAGCCTACTCATGAGAAACTCTCCAGACACAAAGCAAAACGCTTAAAAGAGACCAACGTCGTCTATGCCTTCAAATGCCCACTTGGGGACTGTAAGCCTCAAAGAACTCAGTATATAGGCAAGACAACAACATCTCTTTCCAGGCGATTAACGATGCATAAGCAACAGGGCGCCATTAAGGAACATATAATCTCTTCCCACAACCAGACCATCACCAGAGAAATATTAGCAAACAACACAGAAATCATTGATAGATACAGCGATAGCAGGCGTCTTGACATCTGTGAGGCATTACACATCAAGAAGTTATCACCAGCAATCAACAGCCATTAATGCACAACTATATTCTACCCACTTCAAGACTCCACTCCAATATAGATGCATCAAGAAATATGGGCCAATAGGCCCTCTGCTGTTACTTCCATTCTTACCTTCAATACCCATTGTTTCGTGTTCAATCCTGTGTTGAAAGTTTTGTTCACCTCATCCAAAACTGTTGTAACATATCACCTCACTGAAAATGCGGGTATAAATAAAATGAAAGCTGTTTAAATCATAGCATTTTTAGTGTTTAGTATTTGCAGGTTATAGTTGTGTGTAAACTAAAAGTCTTTGAAAATATAATAAGTTATTACGAAACGCGTTCAAGTGTCGCGTCAGACTAAAAATAAAATGAATTTTGGAGAATTGATTTTTCAATTACCATTAACATGAAAAGAAACATAAGAAATATTGAGAAAATTCGTGTTAGAATTATTAATCTTACTTTTTCGGTCATAATAATCTACAGGAAACTGCTACCAATATATATATATATATATAATATATATATATATATTATATATATATATATATATATCTATATAATATATATATATTATATATATATATATATATATAACTGAAAACTCACACCCCAGAAGAGACTCGAACCCATACTGCCAGGAGCAATGCAACTGGTATGTACAGGGATGCCTTAATCCGCTTGACCATCACGACCGGACATAAGGAAGTGATAGCCGAAGCTATTTGAACCACTTCCCCGCCGGCACTCGGATGGTAATCTTGGGCATAGCATTTTATCGAATCACCTCATTTTTGGGCAACACGTGAGGAACACAAATGTGAACTTAGTTCACATTTGTGTTCCTCACGTGTTGCCCATAAAATGAGGTGATTCGATAAAATGCTATGCCCAAGATTACCATCCGAGTGCCGGCGGGGAAGTGGTTCAAATAGCTTCGGCTATCACTTCCTTATGTCCGGTCGTGATGGTCAAGCGGATTAAGGCATCCCTGTACATACCAGTTGCATTGCTCCTGGCAGTATGGGTTCGAGTCACTTCTGGGGTGTGAGTTTCAGTTGCATATAGTCCTGGGGACCATTCAGGCTAGTTCACACACACACTATATATATATATATATATATATATATAATATATATATATATATATATATATATATATATATATATATATATTATATATATATATATATATATATATATATATATATATATATATATATATATATATATATATATATTATATATATATATATATATATATATATTATATATATAATATGTGTGTGTGTGTGTGTGTGTGTGTGTGTGTACTCACCTATATGTACTCATCTATATGTGTCTGCAGGATCGAGCATTGACTCTTGGATCCCGCCTTTCGAGCATCAGTTGTTTACAGCAATGACTCCTGTCCCATTTCCCTATCATACCTGGTTTTAAAATTATGAATAGTATTTGCTTCCACAACCTGTTCCTTAAGTGCATTCCATTTTCCCACTACTCTCACGCTAAAAGAAAACTTCCTAACATCTCTGTGACTCATCTGAGTTTCCAAATCCATCCATGTCCCCTCGTTCTGTTATTATTCCGTGTGAACATTTCGTCTATGTCCACTCTGTCAATCCCTCTGAGTATTTTATATGTTCCTATCATGTCCCCCTCTCCCTTCGTCTTTCTAGTGTCGTAAGGCACAGTTCCCTCAGGCGCTCCTCATACCCGTCCCTCGTAGCTCTGGGACGAGTCTCGTTGCAAACCTCTGAACCTTTTCCAGTTTCATTATATGCTTCTTCAGATGAGGACTCCATGATGAGGCGGCATACTCTAAGACTGGCCTCACGTAGGCAGTGTAAAGAGCCCTAAATGCCTCCTTACTTAGGTTTCTGAATGATGTTATAACTTTTGCCAGTGTAGAGTACGCTGCTGTCGTTATCCTATTTATATGTGCCTCGGGAGATAGATTAGGTGTACGTCCACACCCAGGTCTCTTTCGCGCGTCGTCACAGGTA